>BPLR01013984.1:0-281576 GCA_021605095.1 Caerostris extrusa
TCATTTTCACCTTCAACAAAAGGATATATCAGAATAAAATGTAAAGTTCTTTTTTTCCCCTTTTAAATAATTTTGTTTCGTCCTTCGAATTCGGCATTGTAAACAATATGAAAATTTTTTTGACATAACAATAAAAATATTGGCGTATTAGCGAATAATTTTGGCATAGTTTTTAACATAACTGTGATTATTATCTTTGTCTAAGAGGAGGAAATGATACATTTATACGAGAGTTAGCAAAACAAATTCCACACAATAATTTGGCGATAAAGCGATCAAATTTGGAGTAAAAGCAATTTAGGAATAAAATTTTGGCAAAAAATAATGATATATTTTGGCGTTAAAGCAGCAATATGTGGAGTAAAAGAAAACATTAAAATTTTGTCATAATAGGGAATTGTTAAAATTTTGGTGATAAAAGCAATATAAATTGCCATAAAAAGTCAGTTTAGAGA
Organism: Caerostris extrusa; assembly: GCA_021605095.1. NCBI lineage: Eukaryota > Metazoa > Arthropoda > Arachnida > Araneae > Araneidae > Caerostris > Caerostris extrusa. The sequence goes on from BPLR01013984.1 coordinate 456, forward strand.
TAATTTTTTGGCATAATATTGCTAAATATCGGCGGAAAAACGATGCGGTGGCGCAAAAGTGATAATTTTTTATTGATAAAAATTTGGCGATAAAGCATTAATTTTCGGCGTAAAATTCTAAAAACAAAATTCGCTTAGTAGCGATAAATGTTGGTGATTGATTACTTTAAGGATTAAAATTGTGGCAGAATAGTGATAATATTTGACTTAAAACTTTGGTTTAAAAGCACTTTCAGGAATAAACTTTGACATAATAGCTGTTTGGCTATTAATGTTGGCGTAATAGCACTGTTTGGCGGGGAATTTTAGCGAGAAATAGTGTTTCGCGATGACGCCGAAATTCGGTAGCCATTTTTTTTTGTTTACTTGGCGATTTGGCATCCCAGTGAAGGATTTTGGCGTAATATCATTTTGCTATGCTTACTTGGCGACTTGGCAACCTGGCGATGCATTTGTTAAAAGGGTACAGGATTCTAGATTTTTACCGAAAATTTATTTAATACATTTAGATATAGCATATTTATTAAAAAATAAATTCTTCTTGAATTGTAAATTCAATATTATTAGCTTACAGTAAAATGTAGTGTTTTTGATGTCAGATGTTTTCAAAATAGATTTTTAGTTCGTTTTTTTTTCCATTTTATACTTATTTAAACTTATTTATACTTACTAACTATACTTTTATACTTATTTAAATTCGTACTTTTTAAAAACGATTTTTGCAACCACAGCAACAATTAAAGTGCTTTTACTTCCTCACGCAGTAACTACCCATTGCCACATGAATAGAATATGCTTATAAATATGCAGCTATTTTTAAGAATAATCGAATAAATATCATCCTTACATTTTTTTATTATGCAATAATATCAATATGCAGCAATAAATAATGGAAATTGTATCTCCATTTGAACATGTGTTGCAGCATTTCAAGAGTAAAAGTCGTTTCAAGGATTTCTTTTTTATCACAAATTATTCATAATGATGGGTTTTCAATTTTCATATTATATACCTTTAATTACGTTTATAGGCCTTTTTCTGAATTTAAGATTTTTTACAATTTCAGGAGAATAAATCTTGTTTCATTTTAAATTCTCTTCACTCAGAAATATTCTGTAAGATTCTCATTAATTGTCGAAATATGGTGATTTCCCTCATTATCTAAAAAATCATTCTAGGAAAACACTGCAATGTTTATACATAGAGCAACTCTCCATCAGTAATTAAAATAATTCATATTTTTTGACTTTCAAAGTAATCTGGAATATTGCAAAACAATAAATTCGATTTAAATTCCTAGTTCTGAGCCTGGAAAAGAATTTAAAATTATAGTGTGCAAGTTGGGAAACTAGATTGTAACCGGGTGTGGTTGGGGTTTAGATACTTACATCTCCGTGAGAGATGGCCAATTGCTAGCTCTCTGGCCTTCGGTACCACAGGCTTCAGTTCGTATTTTTGGCAGTGGCATGGATGTTTGTTAGATGAATGATGAACGATGTTGAATCCACGTTAAACTCTAGGTTGTTGCCCTAATTAGCCAAAAAATATGCAGAAAAAATGATTGTAGAGTGACAAACTAAACCAAACTGATCTCCGGAAGAGATTCTGTAGGCCAACTAATGCGCTAAATATATTTTCTTTCTAGATGACAGATCATAAACTAAACATTTCACAGCGGAAGTGCAGATTGTGCTGTGCTTCCTCTCGAGTGAAGTTTGGTTTGATTTGTCTCTCTAAGTCATTTTGCGCACTCTTTAAGTTAGTTAAACCAGGACGGCCTTCAGTTTAACATGGATTCGAAACACTAACATGATACTGCTAGGATTCGAACCTGAAGCCGGTGGTCTCAAAGATCAGAGTGCTAGCCACTTGGCCATCAGGCAGCTCTCGAGTGAGTGTTTCTTGAAACCGACTGATGATTTCACCTATACGCTACAGAAAAGGGTGCTCTTGCCAGTGTGTAGGAGGAAGCACAGCTACAAAAATAAAATATTTAAATATGCTTATATACATAAGAGGCTCAGTATATTTTTACTTACTACAACTAACATAAACTATTTGAAAATGTTTGTTATAAATATTTTTAATTCAATAACCTTCCTTAATGAATTACATGGCGAAACAAAAACAAAAAAAAAAAAAAAACTATAAATGTCTAAGGATATATTCTCAAAACGTAGATTAACCCATTGAAACCAAAACAACAAAAAAGAAGAATAAATTTATGAGATTACTAAAATTTTAACTTGAAAAAATAACGAATTAAAAAAAAAAAAAATACCACTACGAAAAACCGATTATCACGGTTATAAAGCGTAAATAACACGCTCATAAAAAAAGCTCGAAATTCATAGTCACAGTTTTCGAAAGTTATTAATCTAATGTCTTAAAAGACTTTCTTAAGATATTCCATATTTCATGTCATAAAAAAGAATCGCCTGAATATTTTACAAAGCCATGCAAATCCCCTACTTACATATTTTTACAAGGATATAGGATGAATAAATTAAATTTAAAAGAATCTGACTCAGTCTTCCACGGTAGGATGATGACAAGCGAAACAGCTTCTTGTGCAACTGATGAAACCCTAATAAATTTATTTTACGTAGTTAAACTTAACGGCGCCCATGTTTTTCAACAGCTATAAAAGGTGCGTAAGTTATTGGTGGTAAATTATTTTATTCTATACTTATTAAAAGTTCCCATTTCACATCTGTATGGTCATGGTAGATTTCATGCATTTATAAAAAAATATGGACATTCAGAAATTTTGGATCACAGTAATAATTGTAAATAAGATTAAAAAAATCACTGTGATAAATTTTGATCTGTAGGAACAAATGTCAGATGCTCTTTGAAAAGATTCCTATGTGGAAAACGTATTTAAACGTTTTTAGAAATAAATAATTTAATAATAAAAAATAATAAACGTTTTTAGAAATAAATACGTTTTTTAATAATAAAAAAATAATAAACGTTTTTAGAAATAAATAATTTAATAATAAAAAATAATAAACGTTTTTAGAAATAATAATTTAATAATAAAAAATAATAAATCTTAAGAAATAAATAATTTAATATTAAAAATAATAAGCGTATCTAGAAATAAATAATTTAATAGTAAAAAAAATAATAAGCGTATTTAGAAATAAATAATTTAATAATAAAAAATTATATACATCTTTAGAAATAAATAATTTAATAATAAAAAATTATATACTTCTTTAGAAATAAATAATTTAACAATAAAAAATAATAAACATCTTTAGAAATAATTAATTTAATAATAAAAAATTAATAAACGTCTTTAGAAATAAATAATTTAATAATAAAAAAATTATAAACCTCTTTAGAAATAAATAATTTATTAATGCAAATAATAAACATCCTTAGAAATAAATAATTTAGTAATACAAAATAATAAACATCCTTAGAAATAAATAATTTAGTAATACAAAATAATAAACGTCTTAGAAATAAATATTTAATAATATAAAATAATAAACGTCTTTAGAAATAAATAATTCATTATATAACGTAAATAATAAAAGGGTCTTCAGCTATGGCGGTGTAGCTTTTGTCTTATTTAGTAGTTTAATGCCATAAATTTCGTACTTTTATCCATTAAAATATGGGTATTTTTGGGGAGAGTGGGTCCGGAACATACTGGAAGACTTTCAAAGTTTATTAGTGGTTTATTATTTTTTAAAATTTATTTCACAAGTTAATAACAGGTGGACTGAAAAGTTCGTAGGCTGATACATAGATGGAGCTACTAGTATTAATTCCATATGATTTTTAGTTAGCCCTAACCTTCAAAAGACACGTGTATAAATTTCACAGCTGTTGCACTATTAGTATGTGAGTTAAAGCATTTTTAGTGTTCATCACGTGCAGTCCACTCGGCTGACTGTCGATTGGACTCCGATGTGAAATGATGGAGCCATGTTTCATCCATTGTCACATATGGACGCAAAAATTCGGGTTTATTACGATTGAACAGTTCCAAACACTGCTTAGAATCATCAATACGTTGTTGTTTTTGGTCGATTGTGAGCTCGCGCAGCATCAATTTTGAACAGAGCTTTCGCGTATCCAAATATTCATTCACGATATGGGGCACACGTTCCTTTGATATCTTTAGGGTCTCAGCTATCTCAATCAACTTCACTTTACGGTTATCAGAAATTATTTTGTGGATTTTTTTGATGTTTTCGTCGGTAACAGCCTCTTTGGGGCGTCCACTGCGTGCATCGTCCTCGGTGCTCATTTCGCCTCGTTTAAATTTAGCAAACCCCTTCTCTACGGTTGATTTTTCTGGTACAAAGTCCGAATAATGTTTATCAAGCCAAGCCTTGATTCAATAGTATTTTTTTTTTTTTTTTTTTTGCCAAAAAGCAATGCTTTCTTAACATACGAAATTCTTTTTGTATCCATTTTTTCAAACTAACAAAAGTTGCTCCACTAAAAATGCTATAACTCACATACTAATAGTGCAACAGCGGTCAAATTTAAACACGTGTCTTTTGAAGGTTAGGGCTAACTAAAATCATATGGATTTAATACTAGTAGCGACATCTATGTGACAGCCTACGAACCTTTCAGCCCACCTGTTAATTATACAATTAAATATTTCTTATCCGTTTATTTTTTAAAAATTTCTTTTTCAGCCAGACTCGTAGCTCAGTGACAACGCGCGCTGTTGGTGTGCATAAGGGCCGAGGTTGAATCGGCTGGCGGCTTTGCTGTAGACACTGTTTCAAAAAATGAGGAGACATGGCGTTTGGGTTGTTCAGCATCTTGTCTCCTGATTCGGATAACCTGGTGGGATTTTTCCGGGTTTTCTCCCATACGACATGCAAATGCGGGGGTATTTCCCCTTAAGAGTCCTCCCGGAAGGCGCTGCCTTCCTTCTTCAGCGTCACGAAGTCAAGTCAGACTTATAACAACGGGTGTTCCATCACGACAGAAGTTGCTCCCTTTTCCCCTCCTTCCATGAGACCACACGGATTTTTGACTTGGTCTAGATGTTGCTGTCTACCAAGTGGGATAAGAAACTACAACAACAACGAAATTTCTTTCGAGAGCTAATAATTATAGAATCAATTTTTCTTATTTGTTTATTTATAAAAAATATCTTTCGGTCTGAATCGTGGCTCAGCGGCAACGCGCGACGCTGATGAGTATTAGAGTGGAGGTTCAATCAGGCTTTGTTGTAGACACTGTTTCAAATTAGACACTGTTGTGATGGCCAGCATCTTGCCCCGTTAGTCGGACTGCCTGGTGGGAGTTTTCCGGGATTTCTCCCATATGAAACGTAAACGCGGGGGTAGTTCTCCCTAAAAGTTCTCTCGGAAGGTGTTGCCTTTCAGCATCACGGAGCCAAGTCAGACATACCAACGGGTGCTCCATTACGACACCCTTTTCCCTCTTTCCATGAGACCACACGGGTTCTTGGAATTAGTCTATATGTTGCTGTCTACCAATAGAAAGAAACAACAACAAAACTTTTTTCAAGAACTAATAATTATAGAATTAAATAATTCTTATTGAATTATTTTTTAAATTTCTTTCACGAGCCCATATTTATATGAGCAATTATTAAACAATTTTATGGGTAACCTTTACATCGGCCCAACCGATTATAGTTTTTATGTTTGCCTCATTTTATTTAAATTTCTTTCCCGAGCTAATAATCAAATATTTTTAATTAGTTTATTTAAATTTATTTTATTTAAAAAAAATAATAATTTTTAGTTGTTACTTAGATTTTGAGAAAAACCTTTATTTTTTCGGCACGGCTATAATGTAGTCAAATATTAAAATATATGTATTAGATAATAAAATCCTGGTCAATAATTTTGTCCACGCGATTTTCGATGCATTGTCCGTTGTGTCCCAGTGTTTTCTTATAGGTGTTAACAAAAACAAAGTTAAAAAAAAAAAAAAAAAAAATTATTCACTGCTGTTTTTGGAGGAAGTTGTAAGCATTAATATACCATAATAATTTATCATTAAAATACTTCTTAGAAAGTTGAGAAAAAAAGATGAGATTTTTTTTTTTTTTTAAATTTTGTTGTTGTCCACACCCCACCCTTGAGACTTCAGGGACTATCACTTGCTCAACAAGTATAATTTTTAGGCCACCATACATGGCACAGGTGGAATATAACATTGAAGCCTTTTAGGTATTTCCTGTAATTAGTCATATCTCAGAACTCTGGTGGCGACCACTTCAATAACTTTAGGGCATAATTTTTGTCTAGCAAAGAGTCTATTGTCAGATGGGCTTTAGTAATCGATAATTGCTGTTTACGGAGGTATTCCCAAACTGATATGCTTACTGACTAACAATTTAAATGCGTCACTTTTATTATATATCAGACTTTTCATGTTGTGTTTCATAGCTGTTTTTTCACATTTTATTTTTGCATTAAATTAGATTTTGGTTTTTGCATGAAATTATATTTCTATTATTTAATTGATTTTCTATATAATCTATATTATTTGTTCTTAATTTGTTTGTAAATATCTTTACAAATCTAGACCACACAGATATCTTGTTTATTCAAAAATAAAAATAAATAAGTAATATAAAAAATATCTGTTTATTCAAAATTTAAAGTCAATCTCTATTTTTTTTTTTCACTATATTGCAGAAAGTCCTTTATAAAAAATTTTCATTCATTCGTTTAAGTTTATCTAGCGCCATCTATTGATAGATATATGCAACTTAAATCTAAAAAAAAAAACTAAAAATTAATTAATTAAATTTAATTAATGAATTAATATTTGAAAATACTGTATTAACATCGAGTGTCATCCACTACAAGTTAAAAATGTATTTTAACTTGGGTGGATGAATAAAAAGTATTTTTTATTAACGATTGAAAATTTGAACAAGATATATAAAGGGAGAGTGTGAGCTAATAGAAGAAATTAAAAATGGGTGCAATTTGCAATAGCACCGTTTTTACTCTTGTCCTACCAACAAATCTGTGGTGTAATAAGAAATATAGTGCAAATGTCCATCCGAAATGACCGTAATTTGTAACTGGTAAGGTCTGAAGTACATAATTGCACTCCCCTCCCTATGGACATTTTTACTGGAAATTTTAAACTTTTGATTGGGCATGACTTTTACAAGGACACCTTTGCGATATTGGCGTGGCCAGACTGTGTCCCGTGTTCTTCAGGCACTTTTATGGATTTTACACATTTGACAAGCTGCCCTGTGCTCTCTTGTATGAACTGTTATCCAGATAAATTTAACAAAGTTGGTTTTATTGGCCTGCCAGAGGGCTCGTGGCCGATATGGTCTCCTCCCAGACGTAGAAAAAAAATGTTTATTCAAAATCGTAATGGATCCATTTGCAATTACGACATAAATGCTTAAAGTAACATGGCAATTGATGCAGGGACTTGAATAACGGAGTGTCTAGCTCTCTGGCCCTCAGTATCACAGGGTTCGAGTCCGGCAGAGCCATGGACGTTTGTAATGGTTCGGAATCCACTTTAAGACGTAGGTCCCGGTCTCATAAGACTGTAGAGCGTCACGGATCGTCACGGCACGCCATTCAGCTCTATGCACTGTGACGTGGTGCAGTAGTAATAAAGTATTCTGGTAATTGATACACAACTTTTTATAAATAAAATTCTTTAGTTTTATTGTAGTAATGTTAAACAATAGATTGCTTGTGATGTAAATTGCTTTTAAAAGACATACAAATATCCGAGTGAATTGATCATGTTCTAGAAGATAATTTTAAAAAATTTAAAACAACATTAAATGTAATGACATTTGCTTTTGTGGATTAAACTCAAGAACGATGAAAAAAATAATACAAGGCCAGCATAAATTTTAAATAATTATAGTTTATGGTCAATCACAAAAAGAGTAAACAATTCTGTCATAGATTTCAGCAACTGAGGTACACGACGACTGATATATGTCGTTTATTTCATGAGCAGCGAGGTAAATATTCGTGTCCTTGAATATTGTGTAAATATTGTCGGAATGAATATTTGACATCATAATATAAATATATCAAGCAATCTTCTTTTTTCATTGGAGCAACAGCTCCATGGTGGGCCAAGGTCTTCTAGCAGATTTCGAAATAAGAAAAGTTTTTTTTTTACAGGGTAGGATTGTAAGCCTTAAGCTAAACAGTCAAATGAAAAGGGACTACGGTTTTAAGTGGATTCCGAAACCGCTATAAATATCCATGTCACTGCCGACACTCGAACTCAAAACCTGTAGCACAGAGTGCCAGAGCTCTTGTCATTCGGCCATCAGGCTCCTATTTTGATGTTTAAAAGTAATGACCAGCAATTGATGATTGGACCAACATTGGTGAAATGAATTCCGATTTATATTAATTATTATCAAACAATCACAGTATGAAATCGTAATCGTATTTTAAATTATATTAATAGAATTGAGTGCCAGCTCAAGTTATAGTCAAATCAACTAAACGTTTTTTTTTTATATTTCAAGTGTTATTCAAACGTGAGGAATTAAAGCAGTTATTTAATGAGCTATTAACACATGATGGTCTTTAAAGATTAGATTGCAACCTATGAACTTTGATAACCAAGTCTGGGTTATAATAACTATTATGGGCTGTTACGTGACATGAAGGAAACCTACATAATTGCATGTATCCTTTTAAGCCTCTAAACTTATAAACAGAAACGTTAAAAAAAAACAGCACGTAATTTCGTAAAAACTATCATTAATAAGTTTATTTCATAAAATATTACACTATTTTTTTTATCCGTTAATTTGGATTAATAAAACGTTTTGGACAATATCGTGATCGTGACAGCTTGCTAAAACATTCTTGTAAACTTCTTGACCACTGACCTAATCTTTTATTTAATGTGTTATGTATTGATATAATCGCTTAGTTCCAATAATTTGTCTCTTACGACTTCTAAGAACAGTTTCTGTCTGGGGTTTAATTTTCGTTAAAAATAAACTACCCCTGAAAAGTCCTCCCATTTCTTTCATGTGCCGCATACAAACTGATACAACAAGTTTGTTTATTACTTTCACGTCCTGCTTTCAAAGAACTGCAACAATTTATTATAACAGAATGTCTGGCCCCCGTTATCAGACCCCCAGAAATTACAAAAAAGTCTTTCCTAAGAAACGTGACCCACACCCAATTTTGATAACATGGCCATAATAACGCTTGCGGTTATACGTCGCAATGAATTTTTTATGAATGGAAATAATTTTGGTATAAGTGGTAGGGGTGCTTTTATATCTGATAACAATATAAAAGATTTGATTAATTTTTTATGACATTCATTGAAAAAGTAACAAAACTTTGTTTTTCTCTGTGAATTCATGAATAGGAAGAAAGTATAGTAATATTACAAAAAGCCCTCATATTTCTTTTAAAATTATTAATCAACATATATATAACTATATACAACTTCATATTGTCTTTAAAATGCAGTTTTGATGTGAAAAACATTTATAAAATCGATTCATTGGGGTAACTAGTTCAGATTGGAGCTTTAAATTCACATGTTCAGTTTTAAATGTTAATATTTTCAAAACTATACATAATTCGGAAAGTCTAGATATATCTTCGTGTAGAGGAAGTTTAAAAGATTTGTAAAAAGAGGGAGAGCAGTGCACAGAAGGGAGAACTGGAGGGAAGGGAGAGAATTGACCTAGGATCCAGACGTGTTACAGGAGTGATCCAAGGCTCATTTGAAAGGTATCGGAATAGATGATTGCCTAAGGCCGTCTGGCTAATAGCAGATTTTGAGACAGGAGCTGCTTTCTTTTTTTATGGAGTAGGGATGCCAGCTCTACGCCCAACGATCCGCTTTACAGTCATATTAGACGGGAAACTACTGTTTAAAATTCATTAATTCAGTTTCACTCATTCAGTCAACTCCCCGTCCATGGCCCTCGGCCATTCGACGCCGTGCCTTCCAGTAAATCTTTGGCATAATCACATAGCTTGTGTTTGGTCGACATCGTCAAGTGCACTGCAAGACGGGAGGGAGAGAGACGGAGTCGTTAGAGATGGAACAAAGTGGGCAGGTTGGCGAGTCTGCGACCCCAATGCGGTTAAGATGCTCTTGTAGGTAGTCGTTCCCGTAGACATTCGAAAGGTGGATTTAAAAACGGTTTACTACGGTTTAAAGTGGATTCGAACCAATGCAAATATCCATTGCAAAGACAGAAATCAAACTCGAAACCTCTGTCATCAAGCGCAAGAAAGCTAGTCACGATATATAAACAATAAAATATACAGTTATATAAAATGTATATTTACGAAATCCAAAAATAAGTGAAATAATGGGAAAATTTTATAATGCAAGTTTATATACAATGAAATGTAGTTATATGCAGCGTAAGTGGAAGCAAAATGCGTAGAAATGTAATTGTAGAAAAGGACTCAAGACGAATTCCAAAAGCCCAAACTGTCACTTGCAGATAGGCATCGTAAGTACAGAACTCGGGGTCGAAGAGAATCCATTGCCACCAACTGACCCACTACTCTTGGAAACACCATCATGGACTACACCTTTGTCTGAAACCTCAATGACTAAGGCGAGGGGGAGGGGTTTGCTTTTTATTTTTTTACTACTCTATAGGGTTAACACATGGGTTAATTAATACACTCTGGTTTAACGCATGGACAAATTGATGCACTGGGGGTTAAGACATTGAAAGGAGTTAATTGATACATAATAAGCCATTCTTTAAAATTTCAATTTTTTTTATCTCCTTATGAGGTCCATAGATTTCAACACAGTAAAATCTTAACAATACAGGAAAACGAGCTCACCTCCCACAAGTAATTTAATTAAAATATAATTTGTATTTTTGAGAGTGTAGGAGGCTTGAAAATTTATGGAATTGAAAAGTTATTTCTAAGAAATTTCTATTAGACTGGTTTTCAATGTCTGCTGTCCCCAACAAACTGGTTTTGAGTGTTTGTATATCAACAATGGACAGACACTGAAACAATGTTTGATGATCAGTCTACAATAAAATTACGATATTTCTATTATTGTGTAGATCTGAAAACTGAATTATCTAGTGTAAAATTGATAAGACTGTCAACAGTATTTAATAAATGTTAAAAATATATTCTTCTTCTCCTTCATCTTCATGGCGGCCTGATGACCAATTGGCTAGCGCTCTGGCCTACGGTACCACAGGCTTCGAATCCTGACGGTAGCATGGATGTTTATTAGTGGTTCGAATAACCGTTAAAGTGGAGGTCCCGGTCTAATTAGCCTAAAGTGTACACAAAATGACCGTAGATCGATAAACCAAACCTTCATCTTCATTGGCTCAACAACCCCATGGTGGGCCAAGATCATCCATCGGTAGATATTAAAAATCTATTGTATTTTTTTTAAACATAGAGAATCAGAAGACATGAACAGGTTTTAATGGCTTCAGTAAATATAATATATTTGTTTTCATAAATTTTGTTGAAAAATATATAATTGAAGATTGAGATTTCAGCAAAATTCCGAAAGAAAGGCGGTCTGTTAAACATTCATACTATATTCCAAATGCGTTATTATAACATTTCTTTTTTTCATTAAAAATATCGAAATCTTATACATTTGTTAGATAAAATTATAATGGTAAAAAATTCCACTCTCAATGTTATACTTTTTGAGTTCCAAATATGAATGTGTTTAACATATTCTATTTCCACACATTTATTTCTATACAATAGATTGTCTAAAATTACTTTTTAGATTTCGCAATAAGTCATACAGAAATGTTCTTTGATCGAATTCATATGACATACAAAATGGATATTTCACTTTTGCAATCATATATTGTTAAGAGTAATCGATATCGTTTTTCACAAAGCGAAAAACTCCTACGCGGGATTGGCATCTCGTCACACAGTGATGAGAATTCTTTTTTATTTTGAATAACAGAAATTTATGTAAGTTTGTTTTCCACAGAAGTGAGCATTTGCAACTCTTTGGAATGCAAGGCAATGGTTTCAAAAATTTAATTCAATACCTTTTCTAGCAACGAAACTCCAAACAATTGCTTTCGTGATACAGACGCGAATCAATGGTCGGTGTCAGCAAAAATCAGTTTTCTCTGAACGTGTTTACAATTAACTTAGTGAACAGTGGGAAAATATGATGGAAATTTAGGTGCTATTTGCATTGTTGTTTTTGAAAATATTTCTTGTGCCCTAGAAGAACATTTTGAGGTAAGAAATGTTAATTTTTTTCATTATAATGATTATTTACCTCCCTGAATTGCGATTTAGTTTTTTAAAAAAGTATTAAATTTGATTTTTAAAATTATTGTAAACCAATAAAATTATTGCACATATTTTATAGCTTTGTGAAGTGAGTGTGTTGTAAAGAAATCTTGATACTTGTAGCAATAAATAAATATTTCAATTATGCGTATCATAATCCAAAGTGTATATAGTTATACATGTACAAGTATGTGTATAATAATTATTACCTTAAATGAGTAGCGATTTAATTTTTAAAAAAGCATTAAATTTGGTTTTTAAAAATTATAGTAAAAGTACATATTTTATAGGTTTGTAAAGAAATCTTGATACTTCATAACAGAAATAAATAAGTATTTCTGTTATGTGTACCATAGCTCAAAGTGTATATACATGTTCAAGTACGTGTATAATAGTTATTACCTACATGAGTAGCGATTTAATTTTAAAAAGTATTAAATTTGGTTCCTAAAAATTATAAAGTAAAAAATACATATTTTATAGGTTTGTAAAGTAAGTGTGTTGTGACGAAATCTTGGTACTTGTAGCAGTATATAAGTATTTCATTTATGTGTACCACAGCTCCAAAGTGCATATACAATAAGAAATTTGTCTATTTTTATATTTGTGGTTTGTGAAGTACATTTGAATGAAATATGTACAATAATATGTACGTTTTAACAATGTGAAAAAAAGTGTAAGCTTATTTTAGTGGTGAAATTATTAGGAATATCTGCAGTAATGCTAACGCCTCTAGTAAAACTTATTAGTTTAGTTAAATAAAGGGAGGAGCTTGATTTAAATTTTTCTATAGCGTTATTGTCAAACCTTACAATAATAATAACTAACCAATCGCCAATAGTGAATTAATGTTTTGTTCAAAAGTAATAGAATTTACCGTTTTTCATTATTTACTATAAATTTAAACTTCCATTGTTAGTAAGATTATAAAAGAAAAATGTTTAAAAAAGACACTAAAACATTTTGAAAACTGAAATTTCTGATTTTGAATCTTGCTTTATAAAGCAATGTTATTTTCAGCGAAAAGTTTTGTAGTTTTAATATAAAAATTGAGACAAACATCCATAAATATCTATCGAAACTATTTACTATCTTTAGTATTTGTAATTTGTTTAATTAAAAATATATCTTTTCCTAATTTTATTAATTGAACAAACGAAATCAATTGTTAAAAATAAATACAAAAGATTACATTACGCTTAAATGAAGATAATTTTAATCTCACGTTTTATATTATTTTTTATTACAATATAAACGCAACACTATTTTGCTTGAATTTTTTTTGTTAACATTGCTTTGAATAAATGGAGCAGGTGGTAAATAAGTATTGACATAGCAACCCTTTAACAACGTTTGGCACTAATCCTAATTGAAATGTTTTATGACCTTGATATTACCTTCAAACGTCTTTTTGATTGGGGTATTCGATGCAAATTCCAAAGGCAAATTTACTTGTATTTAATCACAAGCTACAACTCTTTATAGGTGATAAGAATAATATATTTAGACAAATAAAACCGCAGTGCCAATTATTTTAAGTACTATTTATCAACCGCGTTAAGTCTACCGAATCTGTTCAAATGTATTTTATTCGGTCAACAGGAGTTCAAAAATCAATAAAACATTTCCTTTTTTTATGATATTCCTCGAGAGAAAAGTGAAAAAAGATTCTATGTTGATGTTTTCTTTATTGTAATCTTCTTTATGATACAACTTGTTATAGATTATTAATTGTCTTTCATAGAATTGCTTTATTACAACAAAACAGTAAAAAGATGGATTTTACCCGTAATCCTTTTTTCTTCAACTATATGAAGATATAACGAGGAATTTTGCTAAATGGAATAATCTTTTTTTTTTGCAAAATATATATTATTCACCATCATCTGAAATTTCAGAATTTTTTTTTTATTATTATTAAAAAAATATTTGAATAAAAAGACAAAATAAAATTTTCAAAATATTTCACATAAATTAGCAAAAATGGAGAGTAAATTCATTTCATGATTGTGCACTGTTCTTTAAAAAGGAAAGCGAAAAATTAATGTTTCAATTTAAATTAAACGTGTTAAGCCAGTTCCCAAAAAAAAAAAAAACTAAAGGTTTTTGGGAGCTATTAATGGCGAAGAACGTTTGTATGTTTACAATTTGGCATGAAAACTGCATGTTTGTGTACGTCTTTTTATGAAAATATAAAGATTCCTATTCTTATTCTGTGACACATTTTTTTATTTCCAATGGCGAAGCATTACAAAAAGAGGGGAATACAGGATAAGCAAAGAAAAAGAAAATGCACACAAAAGAGTTCAACACCGAAGTCATTGCCTTAAAGTTCTCTAGCTTGCCAGTATCTCGACTCTCGGATTAGCCATGAAATGTCAAGCAAGGATGGAGAGGAGCTCAGTTCGTCAGTTCTACCAAATCACAAAGAGGGCAACCTGACCGGTCGAAAATCCCAATACGATGTAGATGTTCATTTGATCAGTTCTTTTGATTGAGACAAGCCACCAGCATTCCATTGGAATACACGCAGGCAACAGGACGACGGTTAGGATGACAGCGAGAGTTCATGCCTGAAACTGTAGATCACTTAGACGTATAGAACGTTGCCCAGAGTGCACCACTAGGAGATAGGTCTGCATTGCCCCCTTCTGGGACACATTGTGCAAGTAATTCTCTAATTGCTTCTTCAGATTTTCTACCATCTTGAATGACTCTGCCAATGGGCCTACTATTTCCTACGCATGCTCAATAAATAAAAACTGCGATAACTTGCTGGTCAATGAAGAGTATTACAACACAGATTCAAAGAAATGCAAGTCATTTGATGCTAGGCTTATTTTCTTGGAAATTCGATGCAGTATGCCGTTCCATGAAGGACACACAAATGGGAGCAGGATATCATTAACATATCGTTGAATTGTTAAAGTTGTACACAAGATGATTGCGGTGATCTAGTGTTGTAAGAGATAACATCCCACACTATTATGCAAGTGCTGACGGCTGTGTGCTTGGTTTTTGTACACAGGCCTTGACACCTCAGATGGTCATCTGTTCCAAGACTGGAACTGAACGCTATATGACGCTAGTCGGCTGGTAACTATGATGATCAAGGCACTAATTGGCTGTGTTAACGAATTACAGTTACTTAAATGTAACTTAAATGTAATTTACATGTACTTAAATGTTACTTAAGTGAGTGTAATTTGCGTTAGCAGCGAAATGATGGAATGTATGGTATGGTTTATGAGCCACATTTGGTAAAGAGGAGGAGGATACAACTGTAGCACGTTTTATAGTAGACAATGATGTCATTGGGCAATTTTAGGTTGTGGCACAATCATTGAATCTTGCTACACATTGTTGTACTCTAGTATTTCAGGCTCTTCATTCATCTAATCAATCCTTTTGCAGAAGCCAATGCTGCCTGCACTTTTAATAGTAGTGTCCGTGCAATTCAGATGGCGTTCTGTTGTTCGTATAACAGCTAGCTTCAAATATCTCAACTACATAGCTCGTTCGAAGTCACCTAAATTGGTTATAAAGACTTTGCTAACGTCTTTTTTTATAATTAAAATTTATAAATAGCTTTATTGATTGTATCCTTAGTAAACTGCCACTCATACAATAAAAAAAAAGATAAACCGTCCGCAATTGTATACCATGCTAGTTGCGCAATACAAATGTGCGTTATGACCGAAGTTAATGTTCATTGACAATGGAAGTTTGATAATTTACATACTTAATCTCCATACTAAATTTTGAGATGATCGGATTATTCTTAAGCGGAATTCATTTTGCTTTTGCAAAGAGTATATTTTCAACTCACATAAAAGATGCTTAAATGGTTGCCCTTGGTCCAAAATAGGCCCTTAGACTTGCTTTACTCTGGTCACCAAATTTCAGGTTTACTTTCAAAGCAATTTAAATACCATGGAATTCTTTTTTTCATAGAATGTTTCATTATTTAATAGAATTTTACAATTGACTGTGAACGATTTTACAGAGATGGACATTTCGAATTAGTTTCCTGAAACAAATACCGAATATAGCTCCATATAGTGTTCTGTAAATTAAGTAATCTAATTAATTAGATAAATTAGTAAATCTGTAATTCACTATTTGCTTTTAATAATATTTTTTTTTTTTTTTTTTGCCATGTGAATTTTTCAAGATTTTGAAAAATATATTTTAAAATTGTATTTGAATATTGTAGAAAGTAATCATGTATATTAAATTAATTACTTATAAGTAAATAATTGTAAGTGGTAATTGATAATTTTCATTCTTAATATAAATAGTAATTACGAACAATAATTATAATTATAAATATAATATAAATCGTAATTATTTAATTATTACAATTAAAAGAAAAAAACCCAACTGTGATGCTTTTTATGATACGAAAGATTGTAATTTGATTATTTACAAAATAGATTTAGAGATTTAATGGGATCTTTTAAAGTGAAAAATCCATTGAATGCTAACAAATTTAAGTATGAATGCTCTAAAAATGAAACTATGATAAAAAAAAAAAAAAAAAAGAAATAATTGGGTTTGAAATGGGGTTTATTTTTTAAAATTTATTTATTTATCATTATTATTTTAGAAAAATGTAATGTAATGTAGCGGTTTAAATTGCGTGATATAATTTTAATGCTTATCAATGCAAAAATTAATTTAATATTATATTTAAAATTAAAAACATGTTCATATTTAATTAAAATGAATCTATGCTACATTAAAAACATTTTTTAAAATAAAAAAGGACATATAGCTTTAAAAATCCTCCCAAATTTGTGTGTGCCTTTCTTATTGTATTTTTGAGCTAAAAGAAAATACTGAAATACGGTAAATACGAACCATCATGGATGTGAATATTTAGATTTAATATATTAAATATTTTATCTAGGCTTATACTAGAAATAGAAAAAGGAATAATAATAGAAAATATTTCTCATTTTATTATATATATGTTATATATATATTTTTTATTATATATTTTATATTTTTTTTATTATATGTAAAAGATGCTTTTTTAATTTAAATATTAATAAAGACAACAAAAATCCTTTTATCAATTTAATCTAGTAAACATGTTTATCATTTTTTTTTTAAAAATATTAGCCAAACTTGATGGAAATGTATTAGTTTATATTTGTTGCAATCCAAATTGTTGCATTGCTTTGGCAAATCTTTATTGTACGGAACGTCGTCGAATGGCCGAGAAACCACTGACGGGCGTTGACTGAATGAATCAATGAATATTTGTTGCAATCCATTATTTCTATTGAACAAACGTTACAGACATTTTAGAAATTCCTGATGTAAACAACTATCGAACTAGTCGAATGCAAACTATGTATTGCATTCGACGTTTTATGATTGTCCTAATAATTATCTCTTGTCTTATTAGTCAACAAAGGCTGGATTAGCCATCTAGTCAAGTATAATTATACGCATTAATCTATATATCATTTTTAATAAGAGTTTCGCTATTTTTATATCTTTTATAAATGATTATATAACAGTATACCGTCATAGTTTAAAAATGCTTAAAACAAGTTCAAAAGCTGTATTTAAAGATTGTAAAAATCGCAAAAATTTTTTATAAATTTTAAAAAAGTTTTATATTAAAAATTAATATCGATTAAAATTTTTTTTATTATTTGTTTAAATGACGATAAATGATTACTCATTCTATAAAGATAATATTAGAAAAATTTAATGGAAACCAAGTGTTCAATATACTCAAAATTAATAATGTGCTATAAGATAACAACTTTGAAGTTAAACTATAATTTTTAAAATAAGGAAGGATATAGTATTCTAATTGTTTATCACATTTAAAATAAAAATAATCGAAACAGTTTATAGAATTGGATGACTATTTCATGCATTCTGCGCCAATCATAAGCCAGTGTTTTTCAAGAAATTACCTATTTGGTTATTAATCTATTTAAGGACAGTAAAGTTCGACTCAGTGGTAACGTGAGCTACTAGTGAGCGTTAAGGCTCATTCCTACCGAGGCGTTTAAGCGTGAAGCGTTGACCAATCACTAGCTTCACCGATTGAAACCGGTTTGAAATCCACAGCGTCGAGTTGACCCACTTTCAACTCGAAGCGGAACTTCACTAGGCGTAATGCTATTTCTTACGTTTCGCTGTGAATGGGTCGAAAAAAATTTTCTTCCCTTGCCGCATGTCGCGTCGCCGCCTCTCGCCTCGGTGGAACGAGTCTTTAGAACTGAGGCTCAATCAGCTTGAGTCCTTGTTGTAGACACTGTTTCAAAAAACGAGGTAACTCGATGGCATTGGTGATGCTCATCATCTTTCCTCATGAGCCGGATCAACAGCCTAATCAACAAAATATCAACCTAAACCTAATTACTTATTTTCATCCCTTCAAAGACATATTTTAAGAAAAATAAATAATAGTATGAAATAATTGGTGAAACTTTAATATAAACTGAATAACCTGATAACCTTTGATCTTTTAATATAATATAGCAATTATTTCTTTCGTTAAAGAGGAATTTCTTGAAGTCATAATTTTTGAAATCATGTTTGTTAATCTAACGTCAAGAATATTATAAAATAAAAAAAAAAAAAAAAAATTATCATTTTCTGTATATGGTAATCATTTATTTCATAGAAATTATAGAAATAAAATGGAAGATTTAATTAACCTGAAAAACTGCTGCTTTAAAATAAATTCAAAGCGAAACAGAAGAAACACAAAATACAAGGTTTCAGATGATTTATTAATTGTGCTAAAGGAGTTCTCATGGGGTTTCTAAAACGTATTTAAAAAGAAAGTTTTCATTTGCACTAATTGGAAATGCGTTGAAACAACACCGAAAACGAAAAAAGAAAATTGAATCATCTTGAGCTCAAAGCGAAAACAAGAGTTGACCTACCGCACAACGCATGAAGATTGGAACAAATTGGTCAAAGGCCGCTTCTGATAAAGTTATTGAAAACATAAATGCTCATCATGGTAGGCAGCACATGTAATTAAGATAATTCACTTTTTACACGATTCTTGACCGCCTTTTAAAAAAGAGTGAACCGTCAAGGTCGATTCTAATGATTGCAGGAATCGAGAGCTGGTACAATGTCTTCAGTTAGACATTGTGATGAGAGGCTTCTTGCTTTTTTAAAGCTCTTAATTTTTTACACGTCGTATGCGTTTTTGTCAGGATTTTTGTTTTCTTATTTTGTTATTATGACTTCATTTTCCTCGTAGCTTAGCATATTTTTCTTTCTTTCTTCGAAAACGATGTATTGTATCGAGACACTGAGTAAAAGAGTAATGAATTTTTCGAAGAAAAATTGCTAAAAGCCGTCATTTAACAAAGACATTATAAGTCATAAAAATGAATGCATGCAGCAAAAAAAAATCTGCTTGTAAGGAAATTTCACGATACAGATGATTTAAATTTAGTATCCAATGTATTAATAACCGAAGTTGTAATACATCGAAATTGAATGTTGTAATGAGCATGTCTAGAATTCTAGGCCCAACTCGTGGCAAAGCTCGTCACTGGTGAGTATTAGGGCCGAAAACCGAATTCAAATATTGAATGTTTCAAAAACCGAAGAGACTCGATGGCGTTCACCATCTTGCCTCGTTAGTCGAACTACCTGGTTGGATTTTTCAGGGTTTCTCCCATACGATACGCAAATGCCGGGGAGTTCCCCTTATATAATTCCTTTTAATGATCCCTTTGCATAATTTTTCTTATCTCTTTTTTTTTTTTGAACATCTTGCTAACAATGGTGCCTGATGCCCGAATGACTAGCGCTTTGGCGCTGCGGGCCACAGGTTTAGGGTTCGAGTTCTTACAGTGCCATGGGTGCCTTTAGTATTTCGGAATCCACTTTAAGACGTGGGTCCCTGTCTAAAATGACTGATGGGCGTAGGACTGACAACCGTATCCTGTAAAAAGAAACAATCTCCTGTCTTGAAAATGCCAGCACCCACCATGGGCTGTAGTGCCACGGAGTTGGTTTCTTCAGACAGTGAGTATGATGCAGGAGACCTTTTCCTAAATTAAAATTTTTTCTTTTCTAAATTGTTAATCTGACGAATTTTTTTTTAACTGCTTAAATTTCAAATTTTTTTATCTTTCTGAAATAATTATAACAACTATGATTGATGGGAATTGTTCAAAAATTAAGATGTGGAGATTTTCCTGGCACTTAATACCACACATGTATTCCGAAATTGTCATGCCGTAACAGTTTCTCTCTTGAACAAATCATTCAGTTGTTACGAAATTATAATAATTCCTTTTTCTATAAGCCCGAGTACACTGCTTGCTAAAATTTATCCTAGTTTATCAACTTTTTTTTTTTTTTTTTGATGAGTTGATTTTTAGGACTTCGATTCTATATATTATCACACGAAAGCATTAACAAACTTCTTTAAATGAATTTTTTTTAACTGAACACACTTTTAAATGTTTAAAATTTTATTTTGCGAAGTAAATTACGAACTCCTTTGATATAGCATTTTACCTAAAGGTAGAAGACGTAAACTATTTACGAATTTTTTAATGTTCTCATAAATGATGAATTATATATAGTTATAATTCATAGATTTCTTCCACAAAAAAAAATCTCTTATTTTGCAATTGTTTTTTATAACTACGACAGCCATTCTTCACCTCTTGAATCCTTTTTACTGAATCGCCTTTTAAAAAATGTAGGTTTATGATTGTAAATTACGTTTTAGTACTTTTGAAAGGAGTATTCAAATGCAGTGCTTTACACTACGCCGAAATTTTTTCGCCCTTAGGCATAAAATTTTTTAAGGAGGAGAGTAGACGTCTCCAGTTTATATCAGTCCATAAAAGAAAAATAAAAGAGATTCAGTCCCATTTATTTATAAGCCGGCAAACCTTTTGAAAGTATTGAATTATTTAACAAGTAATATATGTTTTATATCAGTCCATATCACAGTGAATATGTTTTACGAATTATGCTTATTACAGTACCTGATAAATTATTCAACTCAAATTACTTTTGAATTTACAATTTGAAATTAAAACAGAAAACCAGAATCAATATTCAGTGGAGGAGAATTTTAATATTTTAGAAAGGCTTTAATTTATAATGTTCATGTTAAACTGTCATTTTTGCTCACAAAGAACTCGAATTATAGTTTTGATCCAAATTATATTCGTTCCATTATAGAATCCTGTAATTCTTTTTAATTGCGTCGAAAACTGGGTCGTATCTCATTTAGCACTAACCAGGGACACGCGTAGCTTGAAAATATGCTACGGACGCAAGTAATACTTATTAGTAATTATATTAATATAGTAATTTTATTAGAACACTGTTGACCTTATTATAGTAATTTTATTAGAACACTGTTAAACAGCAGCAATGCGAACTTTTTGTGCTAACTATTTCTATTCCGACATAAATCTACTTCTGTTGTAATATAATCTATTCTGCATCTATTTCTATTTCAAAATAATGTATTCTGCATCTATTTCTATTTAAACAGAAATCAATATTAAACAGTTCAGAAATTTCGTTATTCAATTAGTATCGTTATATTTTATTATTTTATGAAAAATATATGAGCACTGAAAGACTCATTTGTTTAGTAATTCAAGAAGTCCAGAAGGCGTTACATCAATTGATACTGATGGTGGTCGAAAGAATAAAATTTTTTAATTATAAAGTTCATTATTACATAAATTTTACTTTAGTTACTTCTTTACTTTTTATTACAAGTTCAAAGCACAGATAGCTCAGACATTAAAAGCGCTGAAGTTACAGATTGCTTATTTAAAATAAAACAGCCTTAGGGGAGAGTATAAATCTCGGATTACGCTTTAAAAGTAAGTATATGAAAACAGTGTGTGCCCAATGAAGTTCAATATAAAAAAAAAATGTTTACGAGAGACAGTAACCTCTTCAAGGCCATCCTGGCGTCCTTGTCTCCAGGTCTCTGATGGCACCGCACTGTGAGGTCTGCACCTCCTGGCAATGTCACTAAGAAAGGTTCTTTGTTTCTATTAAGTTAGTTTTTTTTTCTTTTACATACAAATTCCGAGAACTTGTAAATTGCAGTATGGCAAGTTAAGTATTTCAGTTAAGATGGGTTTTTTTTTTACCACCTAAAGTTGCGAATAATGATATTGGCCTTATTTGCAGAATTAAAAACCCTCATTAACTTGACTAGAATGCAGTTTAATAACACCATTGGCGACGAAATTTTATTTTTAAAAGAAATCTATTTTCAATGTATGCATGTTCTTGAAATAGTAAGAAAATTGGATATGTCTATATGAACTGAATTGGGCAATTTTTAGAATTGCTCCAACTGTATGGTTTAAACTACATTTTTTACCATTTTGGAGGACTATAAGGATATGGAATATGTACATTATTTAATCCGATTTGTATAAAAAGAAAATGTGTAAAAAGACCGATAAAAATCAGTAATATACTCTTAAATGAAAAAAAAAAAAAAAACTCATTAACTTGTCTAGAGTTCAGTTTAGTAAAAAAACTAAACCGAACTCTAGTTAAAAATTAAACTAAACTAAACATTAAAAAAACTAACTAAACGCAAAACTAAAAAAAATTAAACTGCATTCTAATTAAAAAACAACGAAATTCTTAATTTTTTTTAAACTCTGCTTTCAATTTATGCTTGTTCCTGAAATACTAAGAAAACTGGCTATGCTTTATATGCGCCGAATTGGGATATTTTCAAAATTATTCCAACAATATGAGTTAAACTATATTTTTAACCATTTTTTTTCGGATGATTGTAAGGATATAGAATATGTATATTATTTAATCCTATTTGTATATAAAAAAGAAATGTGTAAAAAAGACCGAAAAAAAAAATCAGTAATATACTCTAAAAATAAAATTATTAAAAAAAAAAAAAAAAAAAAAAAAAACGATTATTTTAACTGTAACCGTTTTAAATAATTTTATTAGTGTCTAAGCCTTAACTGCGGAGACTTTACTTTTATCACTGTCAGTGTACTTGACTGGAGATCTGTCTTAATATTTCAAGAGATAATTAAGATTTCATTGGCCTTAGTTCACTACTATAAATATTCAAAGGCAAAAAAAGAATAGTTTTTAAAGCGATTAATATATTGCAACAAAATTTATTGCTCATACCCGTAACTTTTTGCCTTTTTTGTGTTTGCCGGTGAACAAGTTACCAGAAATTTCTCGCTAAGTAGCTATTTATACAGCTCTTTTTCTTTAGTTAAGAATATTTTATAATAATTCGGAACATTGCTTATAGGATGTAAATGTGCATTTATTACAATTAATAAGAATATAAAAAAATATAATATTTGAATTTTAATTATACATAGCTGAATTATTGGTTTAGGTGTTTTAAAATTTTTTTAATATTTATTTAGTATATTATAACAAGTAATTTTAATAATTTTAAATTAAATTTTGATTTAATGTCTGTTATGATTTTATTGAAAGGAAATTGAATTTATTTATACAAGACATATTGATGTAGAGGAAAAAATATTCTCAAAATATTCTATACATTTGAGAAAATGCTTAGAAATGACAGTAAACATATAGTTAAAAGGAATACATGCTACAAAGTTGTTGTTCAGCTGGCAACACAGTGACAGTTAATCTTTATGCCATAAGAAGAGGTTGCACCGCTGTTACTCATTTAGCACTATCCAGGGGACACATGTAGCTTAAAGGTATGCTATGAACACGAGTAACACTAGCCCCCAACGATCATTTTAGGCCAGGACCTACAGTTTAAATTAATTCCGAACCACTACAAACATCCATGGCACCGACGGGACTTGAACCCCAAAACCTGTGGTACCGAGTGCCACTCGGTCATCAGGACCCTCACATGTTTCAATAATTAAATATCTCATTCGAAAATTTATTTATTTATTTAATTTAATTTATAAAAAGTATTTTTTTTTCCGATATAAATAAAAAGAAATTATAAAAATGAGCAATAATTACTTGTAAAGTTAACCCAATGAAAATTTTGCATAAAAACAACAGGCAAGAGAAAGCTTGTTAAAATACTTTTTTTTTCTAGAAATTATCATGTTCAACAATTAAAATTTTGCAATGATTATTTTAAAGGGTGCATTGTTAGAGACCATATTTCATCTTTGATTTATTAAGTTAACATACTCATTTAGAAACGTATATTAATATCTTTTATCAATTGAAAATATATATTTTTTATCAATAAAGAAAAAGCTAAGAACTTAATTTATTACAAAATTCTGCTGATTAATTTCCAATAAATAAACATGAACTTTTAAAAACAATGAACACACACGATCAAAAAACTGATTAAAAAACGAATATTGAAAGCAATAATTATTTTAAGGACATATTGTTAGAGGCAATATTTCGTTTTTGATTTATAATTCATTATTGATACATATTTAGATAGAAAACTATATTTATTTTTTTTTACCAATTGAAATTACATATTTTTTATTAGTATTTATTACAGAATTTTGCTGATTAATTTCCAGTAAATAAATACGAATTTTTTTTTTTAAACAATGAACACACACTAGCAGCGAAATTGATTAAAAAACGAATATTGATTGCAATAATTATTTTAAGGGACATATTGTTATAGACACTATTTCATCTTTGATTAATTAATTAATTATTCATTTTTATTTATATAGAAATTTATATTAATTTTTCTTATAGTAATATTACTGGGCTTTCCCATTGGTACTCCGTACCAATTGGAGTACCAATGGGGATAAGTACCAGTAACCAGTTGCCATCATTCAATTGCCAGTTGCATTGCAGCATTGCCAGTTGCCAT
Organism: Caerostris extrusa; assembly: GCA_021605095.1. Lineage (NCBI taxonomy): Eukaryota > Metazoa > Arthropoda > Arachnida > Araneae > Araneidae > Caerostris > Caerostris extrusa. The sequence continues at coordinate 25,575 of BPLR01013984.1, forward strand.
CATTCTCAAGAGCAAATTCTAATTTCGCAAACAACAAAAACTTACCCGCAAGTGAAAATGAACTTTAACCTACTAGTAGTTTCTACAAAACTGATTCCAAATTACTTTATATCCTATATAGCGTCAGATTTAAATTAGTATCAGAATACATTATGCTTCAAGTCATTTACTTAGAAAACTACGATTTTACAAATATAGAGATGAGCATTACTTAAAGTAAATTCCAGCCGTAAGGTTAAGGTAAACTACAGTGTAGAAACAAACTTTTAAATTTTTGGAGAAACAAGTCATATTTTCCTCCCACTATTCAATAGTTGTTTTAATGACTTTAAATCCTGAAATGTATTTTTAACTGATTATGTTAATTAAAATACCTTTTGATGCGTTAAATTACTATTTTGAATTTTAAAAAATAGAAAAATTATTATTTTTAGAATATTTTTCTACTAATGAATATTGGTATGTATACTATAAAAAAAGACATTTTATTGACTACTAAGCAATTAGATTTTTAAAGGCAAATTCACAACAGATGCAGCGTTATCTAGAGTGAACCCCGAGAGGCTTGCCATTATATTTTAAAATGTAATTTGGTGTGAACAGTATGAAAAAATAGATTATTGTCAAATGTAAATATATTTCTCATATTTAGTACAAAGAAATTATTAATTATGTATATAATTACTACAAAATAAAATATTCCTAGTTCCTGCCATTTGAAAAATATATTAAATATAAACATTAATATTAATAATAAATATTAATATAAAATAATTATATAAATAATATAAGTATTTTCTCATATTTAACAAAAGAAATTCTTAATTATGTATATAATTACTACAAAATAAAACCTTTCTAGTTCATGTCATTTGAAAAATATATTAAAAATAAACATTAATATTTATAATAATTATTAAAAATAAATATTAAATATATATAATTAATATATATAAACAATATAAATATGAGAAAAATATATTAAATATGAGAAAATATTCTCCTATTTAGGATAAAAAAATTTCATAATTATGCATATAATTATTATAAAAAAAAAAAAACCTTTCTAGGTCTTGTTATTTGCAAAATTTATTAAATATAAATAAATATTACTATATTAATATAAATATTAAAAATAAATATTCACATATTATAATAAATATTAATATGTAATAATTATAAAAGTAATAGAAGTATTTTCTCGTATTTAGTACATTTTTAATTATGTATGTAATTACTACCAAATAAAACCTTCCTAGTTCATGTTATTTGAAAAATATATAAAATATAAATAAGTATTAATATGTTATAATAAATATTAAAAATAAACATTAATATATAATAATTATATAACTAATATAAATATTTTCTCATATTTAGTACAAAGAAATTCTTAATTATGTATATAATTACTACAAAATAAAACCTTTCCAGATCTTGTTATTTGAAAAATATATTAAGTATAAATAAATGGAGTTATAAATACAAAGAAAATATAGTGCAAACATAAAATTTTTAAAAATATTTTATGTTTAAAAATTTGTAAAAAAGGATTTATTACAGTAATAATAATTTTTGTATTTAATAATTTTGACTTCCATATGATTGAAGAAGCTATCAAATAAATTTCCGATATTGAAGGAATAGCTCGCAACTTCCTATTTTTTATACATTGCCTTTTTATTGTTTACAGTCTTAAGAAAATTACCAGTTATTTTCTATCTGTCAGGTTCAGATTTTTTTGAGTGATGCGGCAATTTCGAATAAGGAAATGTCATTTTATTATTATTATTTTTAACGAATTCTGATTTAACATCATAATTTTTTGAAGTTATTAGTGACTAATTGTAAAGGCAAGCAAGGTGATGTTTGAAGGTCATTAGCGGCAAGAATCTCAATTTAAGAATGTAAAAAAAATTGCACGTGAAAAAAAAAAAGATAAACAGATATTAGAGACAATATGTTTTTAAGTATTTATCGTCTAAGTAAAAATAAATGCTTCATCCTTTATTGGATATTGTTTTTAAGCAATGTGACGCTAATTTAGGGTCACGTCTATTGTTTACACTACATTTTTAATGAAGATTTAGACAGTTTTTGAATTAGATTGCCTTGGATTGTCAGATTTGATTGCTCATTTCTATAATAGTCATTAGTTTCAACTCAAAACAAATTCTGTTTGCTTCAAATAACTGATACTAATAGAATTTATTGCATTCCTTGATATGATCAATTCTAGATTTAATTAGAGGTTAGTGAAGACAAAGATAGTGTTTTATTTTTTCATCTAGACTCCTTTATATCTTATACCAAATCAATGAACCTATTGACGTAAATAAACATAAAAGATAGTCAATAATGTTCTAAAGCAAATTAATTGATATTAAAGACAGTACGTTTTTACGCATTTATTGTTTAAATAAAAAAAATGCTTTATTCTTATTAGATGTAAAGTTCACTTATATCTTAAACCAAACCAATGAGCCGTTAACATATTTATTTATGTCAACGGCTCATTGGTTTGGTTTAAATTGTTTTGTTTTGATTTTTATTTATTTGCGTCAATGGGCATTGGATTGGCTTAAGATACAGTGAGTTTACATCCATTAAAGAATAACATCCCATAAGAAGGAAGTTTTCCTGTATTTTATGTAAACAGTAAAGGCTTTGACAGATTGTCTCCAATATCTGTTCATTTGCTTTTGAACATTATTGACTGTCTTTTAAACGTCAATGAGTTCATTGGATTGGTTTAAGATATAAGTGAGTTTACATCAATATTGTATAACATCCAATAATAATAAAGTATTTCTTAATTAATTAGACAATAAATGATTAAAGACATATTTCCTCCAATATCAGTTCATTTGCTTTAGAACGTTATTGACTAATAACGTTGCTTTATTGAGAAATATGTCTTTAATCATTTATTGTCTAATTGTAAATACTTTATATTATTGTTATGTTATACTATATTGGGTAAACTCACTTATATCTTAAACCAATCCAATGAACTCATTGACGTAAATATAAAAGACAGTCAATAATGTTCAAAAGCAAATGAACAGATATTGGAGACAATCTGTCAAAGCATTTACCGTTTACATAAAATACAGGAAAACTTTCTTCTTATGGGATGTTATTCTTTAATGGATGCAAACTCACTGATATCTTAAGCCAATCCAATGCCCATTGACGCAAATAAAAAATGTTCTTTGTTTTACTTGCAGACGATTTTTTTTGATGGGGCGTGGAAAATTTGGCAGATATTTTAATTGATTTATCGTAAATTTGACATTTTAAAAAAGATTGGTTTATAGTGGGAATTTTAAAAGAAGTTTCTGTTTCCTTTGTTATCAGGATTTAAAATCTACATTTACTTGCGAGAATACAAAAGAATGGTAGAATAGCAGAAGATAAATTGTTCCTCAGCTCAGAGGTCATGGAATCACCAGAAAACAACATCATTAAGTCCCCGCAGGTGTAATTGAGCCCCTGGCAACTTCTTCACCGATATTTACAATTGGTAATCAGGACAAGGAATGGCAATCTTGGATCGAACCATGGTTTATATTTATTGCAGATCGATGATAAATTGGCATGATATTGATCGCTCTTTAATTATAAAGCTATTCATTGCAATGCCACAAAATAATTTAGGGATACCACGGGTATTTCTTATTATGTTGCTCCTCATGATGAATTAAAGAATAGCTAATGAGATTGCGATGAAGCAATTTATGATTGAACCTAATAATAATGTAACGATTCCGTAATGCTGTGATCATCATTTTTGTGATGCATTTTTATATGAGGGAATTCCCAAGTAAAAAATTGATAACAGAGTTTATTTGAGATAAACTTGAGACAAATATTTATACTTACAAATATTTGAGACAAATAAAAACCATCTAAGACAAATATATATCATTGTTTGTAATTTAATTATTATTGTAAGATTTAGATCACAATTCAAAACAATATTGAATAAATTGAGATATCGGAAGGAATATCAAAAGACTTACAAATTTATCGTTAATGAAAGTACAGATTAGGGCCAGATATGGGTGTATTCACCGTTGGAGACGCAATGGCTTTAGTTAAATTCTGCGTAATATACAGCTTTGAAACTTTCAAAAAGTAGAATTTTTTGGCTACCGAAAAATGGTAAACATAAAGTGAATATGATTATTGAAATGTTAGAAATTTATCTTTATAAATCTTTAATGGAAGTACAGGTTACGGCCGGATATGGGTGTATTCGCCGTTGAAGACACAATGTGTTTAGTTAAATTCTGCATAATCAACAACTTCGAAACTTCCCCTAAAAGTAGAATTTTCTGGCTTCTGAAAAATGGTGAACATAAGGTGAATATAATTACTAGAAAAGTAAGTATAGGTTATGGCGGGGTATGGGTGTATTCGCATTGAAGCCGTAATGGCGTTAATTAAATTCTCAGTAATCTACAGCTTCGAAACTTTCAAGAAAGTAGAATGTTTGGCTTCCGAAAAAAGTGAATATGATTATTGAAATGCTAGAATTGTGAGGAGCCTTTGACACAAACAAATAATTTATTTTTTACAAAGCAAAGCAGACTACGTGCGAATCTACGTGCGTTTATCTCGTGCGAATTCATCTGGGGGATCCAGTTTATTTAAACATTTCTCTTTTTCTCTCCATGCTGTCCGCTATATAGCTCTAGTGGATGATGGATTCTTATCACGAACTGTAAAGATATATTTAAGTACTTTTTAAAAATTTTAATTATAAAATTATATCAAAGATTTCATGTTATCCAGGCAAAAAAAAAAAAAAATTCTCTTGAAATATAGTATTTAATAAAGATTTACAAATTTATTGATAACTAATATGTTAAACTATGTTTACAAATGCTTCATGTCGAATCTGAAAATAGAAATTTTATTTAATTCTTTAAAGCCAGTTGCAACATTGCGAAGACAATATTAATTTAAGAAGGCAAATCAAAAGGAAGTTTTTGTAGCTATTGTTTTGTGTCCCATAATGATTTTATCAGTTTGGTAATTTCTCTGAGAAAAATTATTACTCTAGACGATATGCCTTTTTCATCTTTATATTTCCGGAACCTATTAATCCACTAGTATTTGTAAAAGGCAATACCTTTATGCAAATGTTATAAATTTTGTTATTGAAGTGTTCATAATGAAAGGAAGCGCATGTTCATTCGTATGCAGATTAGTTTGTGTAGAAAATACGGAACTGATGGATCCTTTTGACGATTTTGATTATAAATAACTTCTTATGGCCTTGAATGCTGAACAACACTGGCTTAAGAATAATACTTCTTGACTTTTGTTAATTCTTTCGTTTAATATTTTTTAAGCAATAATAATAATTGCTTTAGAAAAAAAAAGTTAATTTTCGTGCATGGAAACATGTTATGATGCTGCTACATTGCACCCATATTCGGTCACTCAAATTTTAAAACAATACGCAAACTACCAAACTTACAGCAAATCTACTATTAACTACCAAAACTACTGCAAATCTACTATTATTTGGTATTCAATAAATCTGCTATTATTTGGTATTAACTAAATCTACTATTATTTGGCCTTAACTAAATCTACTATTATTTGGTACGAACTACCAAATCTACTGCAAATTTACTATTAACTTTCAAACCTACTAAATCTACTACTAACTACCAAACCTACTAATCCGACCTACAGATATGCAGTGTCTATTCTTGGCTTCACTTGTCTGGCTACTATCGGGTCTTCTAGCTCGAAAATCCAACGTGCTATCCGCTATAAAATAAAATAGCCAATGATAAAAAAATCTTTGCTGGAGATAGCATCGAAATAACTGTCAATGATCAAATATCAACAATTATTTCAATGGTAATAATATCAGGTAGAGTTTTCTATAGATTTTATAGTTCTATAATAAACTAAAATCTGAAATTTAAGACCTAATTTTGAAATATATCTTGAAGAATGGGCTTCAGAATTACCATACAAATGAGTAATTAAAAATTAATTTCGATAATAATTTGGTAATTCTTAGAAAATTTCAAACATAAATGAAAATAATTGGCAATTAACAATAATCCAAATATATTTGAGCAGTAGAAATCGATATTTATTGAAATTTACTGATTATATTTTTAAATAACATTGATATAACACAAATTGATTAGTATCTGAAATAATAAAAGTATAGATCGTAAAGGCTAAAAAAAAGGATGATTCAAGCATGTCAATCTATATACACTGAAGTGACAAAAGTCATGGGATAGCAATATGCAAATTTTCAGATAGCAGTAGCATCGCGTAGAACAGGTATAAATGCGCAGTGCTTTCGCAGAGCTTTCATTTCTGTTCAAGTTATTCATGTGAAGAGGTTTTGACGTGATGATGACCGCACGACGGAAATTAACAGACTTTGAACGCGGAATGTTAGTTGGAGCTAGACGCATGGGTCATGCCATTTCGGAAATCGTTAGGGAATTCAACATTCCCAGATCCACTGTGTCAAGAGTGTGCCGAGAGTATGAAATTTCAGGCATAACATCCCACCATTTACAGCGCAGTGGTCGACCGCCTGCACTTAACGACCGAGACCGGCGACGTCTGCAAAGAGTCGTAAATCCTAACAGACAAGCAACACTGCGTCAAATAACCGCAGAAATCAATGTGGGACGTACAAGGGACTTGTCTGTTAGAACTGTGCGGAGAAATTTGGCTTTCTTGGGCTATTCCAGCAGAAGACCGACTCGAGTGCCTTTACTGACAGAACGACATCGCTTGCAGCGACTCTCGTGGGCACGTGAGCATATCGGTTGGTCTCTAGATGAATGGAAAACCGTGGCCTGGTCCGATGAGTCACGATTTCAGTTGGTAAGAGATGATGGTAGGGTTCGAGTGTGGCGCAGACCCCACGAAGCCATGGACCCAAACTGTCAGCAAGGCACTGTTCAAGCTGGTGGTGGCTCCGTAATGGTGTGGGCTGTTTTTTCATGGCATGGACTTGGTCCTCTGGTGCGACTGGACCGAACATTGACTGGAAATGCTTATGTTCAGCTACTTGGAGATCACTTGCAGCCATTCATGGACTTCATGTACCCAAACAACGATGGGATTTTTTATGGATGACAATGCGCCATGTCACCGGGCCACAACTGTTCGCGATTGGTTTGAAGAACATTCTGGACAATTCCAACGAATGATCTGGCCACCTAGATCGCCCGACATGAATCCCATCGAGCATTTATGGGACATCATCGAGAGGTCTGTTCGTGCCCAAAATCCTGCACCATCAACGCTTTCACAATTATGGACGTCTATCGAGACAGCATGGCTCAATATTCCTGCAGAAGACTTCCAACGACTTGTTGAGTCCATGCCACGTCGAGTTGCTGCACTTCGCCGGGCGAAAGGAGGGCCGACACGATATTAAGAGGTACCCCAATATATACACTGAAGTGACTTTTGTCACTTCAGTGTATATATTAGTAGACCCAGTTTTATGGATTAATCATAAGAATATTTTAAATAATTAAACTCTGTGGCAATAATTTTTTTAATAGTAAATATTTATATTCACAAAAAAGCAAGATTGAAACAAAATATTCATATAATATTAAAATAATAATAATAATAAAACAAACAGCCAATTGGAGATATGTCATTGAATGTTACTATCCATTTTCCAAGAACCTCAGTAACGCCATTTAGAAATTCTGCGAATTGCAAAGGCAGCTAAGGTAGAACTATTCATTGCACCAGTAAGAGAATTTTTCTCGAATTTTAATGTCTTTAAAATAGAAGTAAAAAAAGACATATTGTAACCACGATCGGCCTTAAGAACAGTCATTAAATCTTCTAAAATAGTGAACTGAGAGAAATCTACATTCTAAATGTTCTTTTTTAGTTTTTTTACCCACTAGACCTTATTGTGGTTCCCACATCTCTTGACCTGCAATGACTTTCGTTTTCTTTCACCACTCCCTCGATTTGATCTTCATCGAAATCGATGACAGTAATACAATTTGTAAGAAGAGGAGGGATGATTGAAAGGATAAGTACATCGAGGAGACGGTCCTCAACCCTGCAAACGATAACAATACAACAAAAAATCGTAATAAGTGTCCAATGCAGGTGTTCAAGGCAATTATTAGTGGCCCCTCTCTCTTAAGAACTTTTTCTTCCTCTTTCCATGCTCACGACTTTCTACCCTAGGGGTGAATTTGGGGGCAAGGTAAAAATATATTCTTTTTGTTTTATTTTATTTCATCCACCGACCTTGCAAGGTCACTCAGCGTCTAGGTATTTTTGGCATGTGGCGCCAGGCCTCTCGGGTTGTCTCGCACTTGGCGAAGAACAGGAAAAAAAAAAACGGCCAAGAGCCAAACAAGCAAGTATGGGGAAAGCGAAAGAGGGAAATTAAAAAAAGCATTAAAAGAAGAACAAAGTAAGAAAATGGAGGAAGAAGAAAAAAATGGTTAGTATTGGTAGAGGTTGACTTTTCTAGATGACCGATAGTAGTGAAAACAAGAAACGGATTTGGTTTTGGGTTCCCCCACCAATATGTGGTTCTCATGCGTAGGAATTTTTCTGCCTTTTCTTGGAGATACTTTAATTTGCTAATAATACTACATACAGAGTATCTTCTTGGAAGACGTTTTCAAAACAAGTCCTTTGATTGAAAACGGGGAATTGTTGCATCTTCCATTAATGTGTTTTCAACTTCTTCTCGATTGTTGTATCATTGCAATTTAATGAGAATTATTACTGACTGAAAACACTTTTTTCCATATTGTTATGGAAGACTGCACAATTGAAAAAAAATAATGCTTAAAAAGTTTGAATAGTTATCCCCTATTAACAAAATAAATTAGTTTATACAGCTTTAATGAATACAAATGATGGAAGGACCTTGTCATTGTAAACAATTCGAAGTTTTATGTTAAAGTTATCTAACAAAGATTATTTTTATCTACAAAAGCAAGTTTTCTGTAACCTAAGTTTAAATTATTAAGAAATAAAGGGTCCGTTTAATATTATATGACTAAAGCCTGATTTCAAAGTCTTACGTTTCAAATTATATAAGTTTCGCTTTGTACTATTTAATGCGTTTTATATGATCAGCTTTTCTTTTAAATGGTACAAATCCATTTATTCATAAAATGAGATACATAATATATTAAGCTTGTTATTTACATTTGGATTTGACTTATATAAGGTCGAATGCTTTATTTATATAAAATTTTACTTATATAAAGTCTAGTTTTAAGGTCTTACGTTTTATATTATATGAGGTCCGTTTTATAATGTTTAACACGTTTTATATGATCCAGGTTTTTTTTAGAGTGGTACAAATCCATTTATTCATAAAATTATATACTTAATTTATTAAGCTTATTATTTACATTTGAATCAATTAAACAATTTTGACAAGTAATAGAAATATAATTAGGATACTGTATAACAATGATCTCGTTATTATGACTAAACACCGAATACAATTATGTCTCACTAAACGTTACACCATATACGTGACTCATTTTGCTTAAAATTAGAATTATATTAAAAGGAAAAAAGTTCGTAAACAACAAACACGTTTAGCCTATAATGCTTTGGGAAACACAACAAAATTTTAAACATTCGAAGTTCAAAAAATTATTTCAAATTTGGTACTGTTGTGGTAGAGTTTAAAAAAAATGATATATTTTTCAATAATTTTTTATTAAATGACAATAAATATCAAAATAGATACAATGAAATCAATAATGGGTATATAGTTCACTAAAATATAGGCTAAGGGGTAGAAAATCAATTGTTATCCATCAACATAAAGTTAAGGATTTCTTTGCTAGTTATTCAAAACGGTGAGATCAGATTAAAATAAATAAATTTACAATTTAATGTAACAACAAAAAAGCATAACAGCAATCTAAATAAAAAACCTATAGAACTATAAAAACACTAAAACAAGAGAATAGACAATTTTGCATTATTTAATTGTATAAGTATTAGCTTGTGAAAGAAATTTAAATAAATTATATGAATAAAAAGGTTTTCACTAGACGATTTTTTAGAACAATTTTATATTATTTAATTGTATAATTATTAGCCAGTGAAAGAAATTTAAATAAAAGTTATAAATAAAAAAAGACTTTCACCAGATGATTTTAGAACAATTTTATTTTATTTAATTAATTAACTAGGGAAAGAAATTTAAATAAAGGATATAAATAAAAAGGCTTTCACCAGACGATTTTTTAGAACAATTTTACATTTAATTGTATAATTATTAACTAGTGAAAGAAATTTAAATAAATAATATGAATAAAAATGCTGTTACCAGACGATTGTTTAGAACAATTTTATATTATTTAATTGTATAATTATTAGCCAGTGAATGAAATTTAAATAAATGTTATGCATAAAAATGCTCGTTAAAGAAATTAAAAAAGTAGTTCATGAAAGAAATTTAAAAAGTTTTTCAAGATTTTAACGTAAATGCTCAAAATTGAAAGTGGTCAAGTGGAGCTACGGACCACGCTCACCAAAAGAATACCCGTAATTTTATGGGTAATAATATTTTTAAAAATAATCGTGGAAGGTAATTCTTTACAAAGCTCCTTTCATATCTGGAATGTTAATTCTTATATCTGAAAACATCATAAGCACAATTCAGCCAACGTTATGGATGGTTATCACGTTCATTCAAGGAAAATGAATGCTTAATATCCCATCAAAGAGTATCGCTGCAGAAATATTTGAATTTGGACATAACTAAAATGCACTCTCGTTTACTTGTTTTGTTCCCACATGAAGAACGAAGTTCATCGTGCCATCAATTGCAGAATTTCTTCACCGGTATATATGGGAGAATTATGAACAGTTTTTCAGCGAGGCGCTGTTTGCACAGTACTTCAAAGGACTCCTTAAGTTTATGGCCAGGCAGTGTTGAGGGTGTGGTTACTTTATCAAAAGGAGGGTCTACTTGTTACCAGATGCATTAGATTTTTCTAGTACTAGAAGAAGAATGCACCAAAAAATAAAAGTGCACCCTAACTAATAGGGCTGGTGATGTGTGGGAACACCCACAGTTTCAGCCCGTACAGGGCAGGGGTTCTTAACCTTTTTGATATAGTGAAATAGACCCTTTCTGCGAGTAAAAACCTAGTCACCGGATCCCTTTTTATCAATACAAACTAAACAATGAATTTTAATCTTAGAATAAAATTTTTAAAAGCATAAAATAAAATCAGTTAAGCTAAAAACGATTAACAAAAACCTGTTAAGCATCTGCTCTTCTTTAAATTACATATTACTTCAAATTTTATTATAAAAACGTTTTGATTATGAACAGGTTTATCTTAAATAATATAGTTATAAACAATTCGTCAATTATAATTTCTATAGGCAATCGCTATAATTTATTGTATACTTTCACATGATAAATGTTAGATGGGTTATGTTAAGTATACTAATATCTCGTAATTCTATCTTTTTCGGAACACCACAAGTTAACTCGAGTGAAAATTATTTTTAATTTTGAATTAAGGTGAGTATTTTGGGTTACCTAGTATTATTTTAGGACAAATAGCAGTTCACTCGTGATATCGTACGTCTGACAACAGTTATTATATTTCTATTTTATAATATTTCACAGGATTTAATGTCCTTCATTAGTGAAAAGATTTCTATGGAACTGCATATTATTTGTTGCTTATTAATAGGCTTTATGGGTAATAATATATGTGTATAAAATAAGTATATTTATATATGATAGTATATATGTTAACTCTAGTGAAATATTTTTTTTAAAATTCTGTATTATATTGAGTATTTTGGGTTACCTAGTATTATTCTAGGGCAAATACGAGTTCACTGGTGGTATCGTACTTCCGACAACAATTATTATGTTTATATTTTATAATGTTTCACAGAGATTGATTTAATGTCCTTCATTAGTGAAAACATTTCCGAGAAGTTGCATTTATTAATTGCTTATTATCGCTTCATTTACTTTTCATTATGTTTTTGAAATGAATAAAATTGAAAACATTTTTAGCGATATCGAAATTTATTGTATGGTAATGTCGTAAGCTCTGGCAATAAAAATTAGATCATTGCAGTTCTGATTTTATTGATATATTCTATAGGAGGGGCTGCCAACCCAAATCATCTTGCGGGCCACTTTGGAAATGCATCCTAACTCCGCAGGCCGCATATAAAATTATATATCCCCATATTAGATTTAAACCCTCTATAGATACTTTTTGGAGTGAATAATTGAAACATATTATAATGAGACATTATTTGTTTACTTTTATTATTACATGTAAACATAAATAATATAATAATAATGATACTAAACGCACATTGTAAAGAAATATACAACACTAAAAGGGAAATATAAAAATACATCAATATAAATGAAATAAAAAAAATGAAATCATTAAAAACTATTTATTTTACTAGTACGATATTTGTTTCTCCACTCTTTCACTTAGCGTTAGCAAATTGATCTCAATTTGGGTATTTGTAGATTGTAATTGAGTTGCAGATTTAGCCTCCGTTCTGCCTGAACGTGTTTCCTGTTTGGACAATTTCCTTTTCGAAAAAAATATTCGCAGATGTAAGTTGAACCAAAAGGGTAACAACTTTTTGTGCCAGAAATTCTCAAATTGGAAAATTTTTCTTTGTAACTCAAGTGTTCTAAAAATCTAATTTTGATTCTAAAGTGATGATCGATTGTGCGTATCTAGGGATGGCCACTGAGGTCACTTACAGTGAAGCTTACTACTACTACTACTACTACTACTACATCTCACCACACCACATCACTGTGCCTAGAGCTGAGTTGCCCCTATACAGTTTGGGAATGATGTGGGTGAAATGAATGGACGCACGATGGAGGCGGAAAAGTTTTGCATAATTCCCTTTTTGAGGTACAGAAGCTGAACAATGGGGAAAATTCATACAAGAACCGAACTAAATATCAAAAATTAAAAAAAAAAAAAATAAAAAAAAAAAAATTTTTTTTTGAAGAAGGATGAAATATGAAATGCGAAAATATAAAAACGTTAGGTAAGATATTACAGAAAGAGAAAAAATTAAAAACAATATAATACAATAAACACTACATATGAGATTATACAAATCGGAGAGCTGAAGGAATATTCATCAAATCAATTATAATAGAATTTAGAAAATCTTAATAGCTAAAAAATAAATAGACGGTAGAAGCAGTTGCTGCAAAAATTATGGACAAGGGAAATAAAAAAAGGTAGGAGAAATTACATAAGAGATAAATAAGCTAGGTGTATAACTAGAAAAATGGTGTTTACATAAAAATTTTTGATTGTGCAATTTGGAGTCTAAATGAGAAGCATAGAACCTGTTATATTAGATATTCCAAGATGCGCGGAATATTAATAATAAATATATTTTGCAAAAAAGTGTGATAAAACTCGCGGGCCAGAAGAATGTTCAAGGCTGGCCGCGGGTTGGCCACCCCTGTTCTATGGGTTATTCAACGTTAACAGTTCACTGCCGGTCACGTGAGGATGTGTTGATTGTTATTGTCCCCCCCCCCAGATATTGCCTGTTTTATGTATGAGTTCACAGAATAACTAAATTACATTCTGCGAATTCATGATGCATACGCATCTTAGAACATTTAATATAACAGGTTCTATGATTCACTTTAAGTGACTTCAGTGACGTAGTGGCCATCCGTAGTTACTCATAGTTGATAGAAGAGCAAACCAGACTCTTAATTGTAAGACTTGAATTAATCAGACAGAAGTTGTTAGCGTCTTTTGTTCAACTTACACTAGCGATAATTTTTTTTTTTTTCTAAAACGAAATCGACCAAACGCAAAACACGAGTGGAGAAGCAAATATCGCACTAGTAAAATAAATATTTTTTAAAGATTTAATTTTTTATTTCGTTTATATAAAGATTTAATTATTTTATTTCGTTCGTTTTTTTTTTTATTTCGTTATTATCACGGGCTCTAGTAAATCAAACAATAATATTTTATATTATTTTCTTATGGATAGTTAGGACACAGGTGAGATGACTTAACCATTAAATTAATAAGCATTAATTATTTATTTTCAAAGTTAGAAAATTAGCCAACTTCAGTTTCGAAAACTAGAATTAAAAACATACAAAGGTTTGATTGTCACTCTACTGTCATTTTGTGCACATTTGAGGCTAATTAGACCGGGACCTATAGTTTAACGGGGATTGCGAACAACTAACAAACATCCATTCCACTTCCAGGATTCAAACCTGAATGCTGTGGTACCAAAAGCCAGAGCTCTAGCCAATTGGCTATCAGGTAGGAAATTTCTTTTTAAATAATATTATTCAAACTTTATTTGTCGATGACTTGTATGATTATTTCAAAATTTGAGGTATTAAATATCGTGAAATAATAATTAAAAATTACCAACAAAATAACTAATTAAATGAAAGTCAATTATATTTTTTCAATTATAGTAATTTTGAAAACTAGAATTTTTTAGAACTAGAAGTAATATTTGAAAAAAAAAAAAATGTAAGTGTCAATTCACTACAAGTTTGTTTTTTTTACTCTATTTTGTTAACGAGAAAAACTTTTTTTTACCTTTGCAGAAAATCCTTTATAAATAATTTTCATTCATACTTTTATGTTTTTCTGGTGCCATCTATTGGTAGATACATGCAACTTAAATCTAAAAAACCTAAAATTAATTAAATTTAATTACGGAATTAATATTTGAAAAACTGCATTAACATCAAACAGTAAATCATTCACTACAAGTTCAAAAAAATGTATTTGAACTTGAGTGGATGAATAGAAACTATTTTGTTAACGATTGAAAATTTGAACAAGATATATATAGGGAGAGTGTGAACTAATAGAAGGAATTGAAATAAAGACTTTTTGGCAAAAAGAACGAAAAATGTAGACTTTCATTATTTGGCATCATCCTAATTTTAAATTCATATTATTTTTTCTGCACAACAGAATGAGTGAAAGTTAGCGAAGCATTACACACATGTAATTTATTGTAATGTAAATAAAGCTTAATGTTTTTTTTGAAATCAGAGGTTTATTTATTTTCACCAGAAAGAGAAATATATTAAAATAATTGTAGTTAAAACTGCAGTTTACCCAATTCATTTCTAGGCAAACTTGTTAATGTCAAGTGGATTTTATAAAAATAGTGTTTACAATAAACGCTTCATTAACTTAAAAACACACTGATGTTCCTCTCAGCCTTGGAGCAAGTACTTATTTTTCTGGTTTGGATGCTATTCAAAATAATAGCCAGGAATTTATAAAAATAGCACTGATCTGCAATTCCAGTGTCGAATTTTAATTTAGCTCTTACGTTACGCTCTAAGATAAAGGATGTCAATGCCTTTCTTTAAGGGGAAGTTGAGATTAATGTTCGTAGCCGTTTGTGGTTAAAAGCTTGCGGTAATCAATCAGGTGTGGAATGTTTAATAGATGGCTGTTGGAATTGTATTTTCCACTCTTATAACACTACTTAAAATGTATTTTTGTTTCAAGTGACAAATCCATACATCACTTGTTTATTTTTAAAACTTTATGAATCACTCCATGGATTCAATTAACCATACATTTCACACCTTGCAGAATTAAATTATAAACATCAAATGATTGCAAAGAAAAAAATAAATCTCGTTGAGTGTCAGATGGCAAATTCCTTTCGTCAGTCAAGAGGTAATATTCTGAAATGATTTATAGAGGAATATTTCCTACGAGTACTTATATAACCTTTTATAAAAAGATTTTATAGTTTACAAAAATCACATATTTGAAAAATTTGTATAATTATTAGCTAGTGAAAGAAATTTAAATAAATGATATGAATAAAAATTTTATCAGAATTTTTAGAAAATTCTACAATATTTAATTGCAAAATTATTAGCTAGTGAAAGAAATTTAAATAAATATGCTCTTACCAGACTATTGTTTAGAACAATTTTAATTATTTAATTGCATAATTATTAGTTAGTGAAAGAAATTTAAGTAAATGATATTAATAAAAATGCTTTTATCAGACTATTGTTTAGAACAATTTACATTATTTAATTGCATAATTATTAGCTAGTTAAAGAAATTTAAATAAATATGCTGTTACCAGACTATTGTTTAGAACAATTTTACATTATTTAATTGCATAATTATTAGTTAAAAAAGAAATTTAAATAAATGATATTAATAAAAATGCTTTTATCAGACGATTGTTTAGAACAATTCTACATTATTTAATTGCATAATTATTAGCTAGTTAAAGAAATTTAAATAAATATGCTGTTACCAGACTATTGTTTAGAACAATTTTACATTATTTAATTGCATAATTATTAGTTAGTGAAAGAAATTTAAATAAATGATATTAATAAAAATGCTTTATCAGACGATTGTTTAGAACTATTCTACATTATTTAATTGCATAATTATTAGCTAGTGAAAGAAATTTAAATAAGACATGATTAAAAATGCTTTTACCAGACGATTGTTTAGATCAATTTTACGTTATTTAATTGCATAATTATTAGCTAGTGAAAGAAATTTAAATACATGATACGAATAAAAATGATTTCACCAAGCACCAATTCAAGTGTCCGGCAATACAAATTTATTTTGTAATGCCGGACACGTGATTTGGCGTTTGCCGTTTATATGACAAATTTTGCAAAAGATGTAGCATCATCCAGGGCATACTACTAGAGTAAAAGGAATAAGTGCTGCCTGTAAGATACAAGATAGAGAGAAGATCTTCTTTTCTGGGATCATAAAGGTAACTGACTCAAACTTGAGTTTACATGAAAAACCCCTTCTAGAAAATCATACAGTCAACTCAATAAAGGCAAAACAAAATTGTCAACATGCACATTATTAGATCCTTCAAACTCCTTTAAGAATGCGCGGCCTTGTGGGCAATTGACTAGAGCTCTAGCTTTTGCTACCACAGGCTTTACATGTCCGAATCCTGGTGGTGATATGGATGTTTGTTAGTGGTTCGGAATCCAAGTTAAACTGTAGGTCCCTGTCTAATTAGCCTAGAGAGTGCAAAAAATGAGCGTAGAATGACAAACCAAACCTTTAAGAACGCTGGAACGTATGTGTAAATCTATTTATCTTTCCGATTAAAATTATTTTTATTAGAAAAAAATCTGCTGAAGAACTTTTTACTATGAAATTCTTTACAATGAAAATAAATAATTCATTATAAGTTTGCTCTGCTAATATTTTTCTTTATTACTGCTAAAATACATTGAAATACATTACTGACCATATAACTATGGAAATATTTTAAAACTAAACAGTATAAATGACTATTCTACAAAAAAGTGGCAATGAAAAAAATCAAGAAAGTCGAACTTGGTACAATTCAGGAAAGTACAAAGAACAGCGATATGCTTTGAAAATTTTTCATTCGTTGTTTACCATTAAATGATAAAGGTCACAGTTGTGAACATTGTTCTTTATATATATTTATAACATAGAAAAATAAAGAACACAATACATGAACACAAAAGAAACCGCCAGAAGACAAACAAGAAGTGAATTAGAAATATGATCTTTTTGCACGCCAAAAGCTACTACAAATATTCGCTACATGTAAATTGTGTAACAAAATCATCATACAATTCACAACACTATAATTTTGAGGTGCCTCACATTCAAACCTTTTAAAAAAAGGAACAAATTGTTCAATATATATATATATACATAAACAAATTTTTTTTATTTGCCTCATTGAATCACTCTTTGTATAAAAAAAAAAAACATAGATGTTATATTTTGAAAATTCGTCCCTTTATCGATATCGTCATCGATATCGCTTTTTTGTTTTGAAAATTCTCTTATTCAGTCAAAAACGAGAACACAATATATAACATTATCTGAACTACGTCTCTGCTACAGTCGATTATTCTATGCAATAATAAGAATAAGCATATTAAATATTTTCACTTTTCTAAATTGTATGCTATTTACCCTCATCTCAGTGTATTATTGCAGCATCAGTACATTTATTACACTCTCCGTTAAGCACTAAACATTGGAATATTTCAGAATTGATTAAAATTTATCATCAATATTAGAAAATCATTAAAGCTGATCTTCATCAGATATATAGGGGAAGGCTTTATCAGATGTAAACAGAAACCAGCATACATATTTATGATATATATGAAAATATAAGGGCACGTAGAATCATCAAGTTTAAGTATAATTTTCAAGTACATCGATCCATTGTAGGAAATCAAATGTTATCTCTGTACACAAGCAGCTTATTAACATGTGATTTTTTTATCATATGCATTACGAATAGTTACATTACTTTAAACAAAATCCCCACTATTCGGGACTCAGTGGCAACGCGGCAACGGACATTACTTTAAGGAGTACCTTTGCAACTCAACTGCTATTAAAACTCCATATCTTAAAAGTAATTGAAATTAAGGAATCAAATTGAAAATGCAGCACTAGAAGTTAAAGGTAAAGTTTAAATAAAAAATTCTAAAAATTGATTAATTAAAAACATGGTATAATTATTGGAGTAAAAATTCTGGAAAAAAAAAGAAATAAAAATATAAATTAGTATGGTTAGTTTAAATTTAATTGGGTTCAAGGTACAAAGAAATAATTATTAGGTCCATTGCACATGCCATCATAAAAGTACTAGAGAAAGTAAAAATTAAATTTAAATAGTAAATTTAAACATTAAGGTAGCCGCTGGTGAGCATTAGGGCGAGGTTCAACCCACTGGCGGATTTGTTGTAGGCACTGTTTTCGAGCAGACGCGATGACGATTGTGGTGTTTAGCATCTTGCCTCGTGAGTCGGCCTACCTGGTGGGAGTTTTCCGGGTTTTCTTCCAAACGATAAGGAAATAGGTAGTTCCCCCTAAAAGTCCTCCCTGAAGGTTTGGTTTGGTTGGTCGCTCGACGGTCATCTTGTGCACACTTTGGGCTAAACAGACCGGGACCTACAGTTTAACGTGGATTCCGAACCCCGAACAAACATCCATGCCACCGCCAGGATTCGAACCTGGAGCCTGGGATACCAAAGACCAGAGCGCTAGCCACTTGACCACCAGGCCCCTCCCTGAAGGTACTGCCCCCCCTTCTTCAGTGACACGGAGCCAAGTCGTACTTCTATCTACGGGTGCTCCATCACAATAGAAGCTGCACCCCTCTTCCCTCCTTCCATGAGGATACGACAATAGCAACAACAACAACGAGTGAATATTGATATGGCTTTCTTTGAAAATTTTCATCATTAAAATAAATATTGTAAAAGGGGATACAGTTTACAGTGCACTGTACACTTCACAATAGATAACACACTGGAATTTCAAACAAAGGATCTTGGCTTAAAAACTAAAGAGTGATGATGAACAAAACATTTCTATGTCTATGCTTGAAGTAGGCACGACAAATTCCGTCTAGCGGATAGTTTTCCATTGGATTTAAGGATGATAAGGAAAGTGAGGACCTCCCATATGCAACGGAAGGGGTTTTCAATTCGAATTGTGATGTGGTGGTAGAGTTCCCAATAGGAAATTCTTCCTAAAGTTCAAATAGGTAGTTCTCCCTAAAAGTCCTCCCGGAAGGCACTGCCCTCCTTCTTCAGCGACACGGAGGCAAGTCAGACTTCTACCTAGGGTGCTTCATTACAATCGAAGCTGCACCCCTTTCCCTCCTTCAAAAAGACCACATGGGCCCTCCGACTTGGTCTAGATGTTGCTGTCTACAAAGTGTGATAAGAAACAAATGAAATTCAAATAGGTGTGAAATTGGAGCTCCCTTTTTTTTCCCCTTCCGAATATTTAAAAACATGTAAATGAATGCACCCATAGTCGTTCATCAAGATTTAAGAGTTGAATATATTAATAATTAACTTACTGGGATTACTAAAAAAATTATAATAAACTACCATGAAGATTAGCTATGTTTTTCGCACTTTGAAGACGTATATACATATATATATATATATATATATATATATATATATATGATCTAAAGTTTTCAGTTTTGAATGCCAATTCGTGGCTATTCATTAGCCTCTATAGAAAAGGACCCATAATATGAAAAAAAAATAAATAAATGATCAAAACTAAATCATCTCAATGCTCGACTTTTAGTAGGAGCATTTCAGAAAACGTGACAAGATTATAAATATCTTTCAATGAACTCAGTTTAAAAACAAAAAATACTGATAAATATGGATATGCATTTTTCGACTAGCATCCACAAATTATGCAAAAAAACGTGATATAAAAGCTAATTTTTAAATGCTATACTTGAGGTAGCTTAAAGATAAAGAACAAAGTTCCCTTAAATCCGCGATTTAAGCCACGGAGTTATGAGAAAACAACGCGGCGCTTTTACTTTCAAACCAGATAAGTCATATGCAACTCATTTTTTCCATACATCATAAGAATTTTTGATTGTATGTGAGAAAATGTGCTCCGAGAAATAGGTTTGGGGTTTTGTTTTATTATCCATGAATTAGTTTTTTGATTAGACTGTATGGAAACTTTGACAAATTTATCAGCACCGTGGACTGTTTTACAGAACTTTAAAAATAATAAATTAACTTTAATTTGACAAGATTTTAAACTCGTTCAGATTTTTTAAATATATACTTCCCAGGCATCTAAATGTAATCATCAGTCAAGATAGTTTATTATTCATCAAGTTTTATTTTTAAACATTGCTTTTTCAACAAGATGAAATCTTTCCTTACAAGAAAAGGAACACTCTATCAATTCCATTTTACACTTAATTTTATAAATAAAAAAGGTTTTGTGTTAGTTTATATAGATAAGATATGACTAAAAGTAGTTTCTGAATCAGATATTTCTGTTATATAGCACTTTATTCTTAACGATAACACTAAAGACATGAAAATTTCTGTAAACTTGGGTCAATGTGTTTTCTGAATACTACGCATAAAAATGAAGGGAAAGTTATGAATTTGTCATCAATCAAGATAGTATATTATTCATTAAGTTTTATTTTTAAAATACTCTTTTTTTCAACAAAATTAAATTCCGCACTTTCAAGAAAAGTGACACAACTTTATCAATTCCATTTTACACTTAATTTCATAAAATAAAAGTTTTTGTGTTAGTTTACATAGATAAGATACGACAAAAGTAGTTGCTGAATCAGCCGCTTAATTGTGTTATACAACATTTTATTTTTAACGATAACTCTCTAAACGACATGAATGTTTTTCAACTGTTCGAACGTTGAATAAACATTCATGTCTTGTTCTCGTATGTAAAAAACTCTTTTTCAAAAAAATAAAATCCCTCACTTACAAGAAAAGTGCCACAACTCTATAAATTCAATTTTACACTTAATTTCATAAAATAAAAGTTTTTGTGTTAGTTTACATAGATAAGATATGACAAAAGTAGTTGCTGAATCAGCCGCTAAGTTGCATTATACAACATTTTATTTTTAACGATAACACACTAAAGGCATGAATGTTTTTCAACTGTGCGAACGTTTAAAAAACATTCATGTCTCGCTCTGGTATGTAAAATACTCGTTTTTCAACAAAATTAAACCCCTCACTCATAAGAAAAGTGACACAACTGTATAAATTCCATTTTACACTTAATTTTATAAAATAAAAGTTATATTAGTTTTCACAGATAAAATATGACAAAAAGTAGTTGCTGAATCAGCCGCTTAATCATGTTATACAACATTTTATTTTTAGCAATAACACACTTAAGACATGAATGTTTTTCAACTGTGCGAACGTTTAAAAAACATTCATGTCTCGTTTCGTATGTAAAATACTATTTTTTCGACAAAAGTTCCTCATAAGTTCCTCGTTCTTTTCTTATAAGTAAATTCCTCACTTATAAGAAAAGGGACACAACTCTATAAATACCATTTTACACTTAATTTCATATTAATATTAATAATTTTTAATATATATATATGTGTATGTGTTAAGGCAACTATCCGCTATGTTCATATCAATTAATTTTAAAATAAACTGTGAAAAGCGTTTTGTTTCTAAGTAAAATGTAACATAAAAACAAGGAAATATTAATAAAATGTTCCACTATATACAGTAATATTTAAAAAATTGCAATATCAATAAAATTTTACCAAGTGGTTAGCATTGTACAGAGAAAATACGCCACACCAATCAATTTACTTTGTACATAAAATATGTATAACTTTGATCAACGAAATGACCTAAAATGCCAAATGAATATTAGAGTATATGAACAAAAGTTTATTACACTGTAGATATTTCACAAAATTTCATAACATTGAATAAAATTTATTGTAAATGAAAAAATTATTTATCTATACCATAACATTTTGTTCAGTAGCATCAAAAATAAATTGTGTGTACCAAACATATCAATAACCTTAAGAATAAACAATATATATATATAAAACATGTCATTAACATTAAGAATAAACAAAACATTTATACCAAATATGCCAGTAACACTAAGAATAAACAAAACAAATAAACCCAAACATATCAATAACACTAAGAAAAAAAAAAAAAAACATACCAAGCATGTCAATAGCTTTAAGAATAGTTTATGATTCTGAAAGTTTGATAAAACAAGCTTGATTATTTCCCGAGGTATCATGTTCATGGTTTTGAATTTATGCAACACATCTTTGAGAAAAAAAAAAAAGGAACTATACTGGAAAAAAAAATTTAATTTAAATTTATTTATCTGGAAAATAATATTCATTTTGTCAGAAAAAGAAAAGTCATTTTAAATTTGTATTTTTTTTTCCGACTGATGTTAACAAAATGAAAAAGGTTTTTATAAACAGAAATGCATGAGTTTAAAGAAGATTGTGGAATAAAAAAAATTAAAAATTGAACTGTTCAAAGTAGTCAACTGAAACCTATAATTTTTTTTTTTATGAATTATTATTTTTGAGTATAATGGATATTTTAGAACAGGGATGGCCACCCGCGCTCCGCCTTGAATATTTTTTCCGGCCCGTGAAATTTATTACACATTTACAAAATATATTTATTTTATAATGGTCAAAGTAGTGAAAACCAATGTATTAAAAAAATAACATTCTTTTTGCATTCATATATTCAAAAATTAACTGTCGAAATTATGAGAAAAAGTTAACTTTGATTTTAAAATAATATTCTTGCGCAAACAAATGTAGCACTAGTAAAATAAATATTTTTTTAATGATTTCCTTTTTTATTTCGTTTATATTTATATATTTTTTATATTTCATTTATATTTATATATTTTTTTATATTTCATTTTTAGCGTTTCATATTTTTTTTTATAATGTGCGTTTAATATCATCATTATTATTATATTATTTATGTTTACATGTGAAAGTAATAGTAAACACAATAATAATAGCTCATTATATTTCAATTTTTCACTCTAAAAAATGTCTGAGTCTAAATTTAATATAGGGATATATAATTTTATATGCGGTCCGTGGAGTTATGATGCAGTTTCCAAGTGGCCCGCGAGATTATATTTACTCGCGTAATAATAAATAATAGAGTTAATTTAAAACTGATTTATAAAACTTTTAAAAAGAATTGGATTAGAATTAAAAATTTGCCACTTAAAAATATGTCAACGAATTTGGATATTTCTTTTATCTAATTGATATAAGTTTATGCTTTTAAATTATCTTATTAACGGTTTCTTAAATAAATTGAATAAAAAAAATAATAAAATTGGAAAAAATAAATAATTTTTTTTTCACCTAGTAAACGAAATATTATATGAATTCTTACATATTTAGCAATTCTACTGCGCTTATCTGTCAAAATTCTGAAAATTTACAGAATTTTATTATAGAAATAAATGTGTCATCTATATTATTTTTCTTAAGGTTAATTTCAGCAGTAATAAGAAATTTTTAATATAAAAATTCTAAATTAGGGTTCATTATTGAAATGAATTATAAATTTGTGAAATTTATACATCAATTGAAACATAATTATTTTCAAATTTAAATTATCTGTTCTATTTATACAAAAACAATCCATAGTACGATATAATAAATACAGAATAGATATTTTAATACAAGACGTAAATAATAATAAAATAACATATTTTGAAAAAGTTTTTATAAATGGCAACGAAAAGATGGTAGTATTGGACATGTTTTATTGATCACACCAGATTTTATGCTGGACATCCAACTTTATTTGAAAAAATTTGAAAGTATTTAAGAAAATGAGAAAAATAATATATTTAATTATGGAATAAATAATTCAGTTTTTTTCATAGCCTAGGTATTTAACGTATAAAACAGATAATTGGAAATACTTTTTCAATATCTGTTTTATTAGCTCACACTCTCCCTATATATATCTTGTTCAAATTTTCAGTCGTTAATAAAATACTTTTTATTCATCCACTCAAGTTCAAATATATTTTTTTTTTTGAACTTGCAGTGGATGACACTCGATATTAATATAGTTATTTCAAATAATAATTCATTTAATTAATTAATTTTAGTTTTTTTTTTAGATTTAAGTTGCATATATCTACCAATAGATGGCGCCAGATAAACAAAATAAATGAATGAAAATTATTTATAAAGGACTTTCTGCAATATAGTGAAAAAAAGTAGGAATTGACATTTTTTTTTATATTACTTGTTTATCTGCAAGACACTTTCTATTACTTGGAATTAAACCATACACCAACTTTTAAAATACCAAAATGTATAATTTATATCAAATAATAATCCTTACAGATGGTTTGAATACCAAAAAAGATGTTACTGAAAATCCAGTGTCTTATGTTTGAAAATCAGCTTAACAGTTAAAGTACTTATTTATTCTTTATTGATATACTATAATGCAATAGACTGCCTTGTATAAACAGAAGAATTTTAAAAAGTTATTTAGTTTTGAGGTCCATTTTTTATTCGCTTTAGTGATAGTTATTTAATAACGACAAATTATGCTAAAGAGCGTTCATATAAAAAGAAGTCTATCTAATAATTGATAACACCTGAATAATATTATTTTGATTTTGTATGTTACTAACAATTTTTAAGAGCTATTTTAGATACGCAAACCACTTAAAATCTTTTTTAACAAGTGTCGTGTCAATATGGGTGTCAACATGCGTTTATAATTTATTAATTTTTTTGTATTAAGGTAAAATTGTTTATAATTATTATATAATTCATGTGCTATGGTAGTATATTTTATGTGTGTCCCTTGGAAGAGTATATTTGATGGTCACCATTGGATTATTGCGCCAATGAAGATTCGGTTTTGTTTGTCGCTCTACTGTCATTTTGTGACACTTTGAGCTAATTAGACCGGGACATACAGTTTAACGTGGGTTCCGAACCACTGACAAACATCCATGCCCTCGTCAGGATTCGAACCTGAAGCCTGTGGAACCGATTGCCAGAGGGCTAGCGAATTGGTCAAGCTGTGGAGGCACAATATGGGTACGATGAAGCAGTCTTTTCTTCAGTGGTATTGCGTGTTTAACGCTGAATCTGCTGCATATCTGCCCTTCTAGTCCTTTGGTTATTTCGACTAGATTAGTTAAGTTTTGGCTTATGAAAACAATAAGACATTTAATAATGCTATTTTTAAAATAGAAACATTATCTTACTACCCAACCAATTAGAGTGTAGAAAATGGCAAGCGGCTAAATTAGACGGATTAAAATACAGCGATGTAATAGGAGGAGAAAGATAATTTCAGAGAAGTTCTAATAAGAGTACAAATAACTTTTAATAACTAAAATTTTAAGTGATATTATATCAAAAGAAAAATTAATTATTACTGTGATTTTTCAAAATTTTATTTTAATCTAATTTTTTTTTTTTTTCAAAATTGCACTGCCCTGTGTATGTTTGACAAGCGCTCCTAACAAATAATCGATTCATCCGTTTTCGCTTAAAAACTCCTCTTAAAAAGAATTACTTGAAAACGCACCAACAAAATCTCCATTTGGATTACGTAGGGGAAAAATTTAAATGTCTAAATCAAAATGTATACCTGAATTACAGACCATCTTTCGATTGATCTTCTTCAAAATAAATAAATTATACATAATTCTACGATTTGTTTCTTGAGTTACTGATTTATTGTTTAGATTTTCGAAGTGAATAAAAATAAACTAAAAAATTATCTTTGATACCCCAATTCAAGTAAAAAAAAAATAATAAATTGCATGATAGAGATCTAGATGTATTTATTATTTCAATTTGTAATGATAATGATAGAATGCATGAAACATTTTAAACATGCTCGTTGATTTCCTAACTAGTCAGAAAGCTCTCCCATCTTCAGTATAATGGAGGATTCAATTTTAAATCGTCTCAATTACACTGACTTATCATTTCTACACACAGCGAAATACTGAAAGATCAGCCATCCATGACATGAATAATCACGTATCTCCGTAGATGTCATTATGAACTTAACCATCGTGATAACAAAGCACACTATGTTGTCTATTAAGCAAAGAATGCGCAAAACGATTTCGGAGCGGAGACATCATATGCCTGGATGATCGAATGAGTCACAAAGTAACCTAAAGTAGCCTCTCATCTTGCAATGCTCTGGAACTAGTCAATTAGGCAAAATCTAAATAGCTGAATATTTCCACCAGCAAGAAACATCACTATTCAAAGGCAAATGGTTTTGTTAACGAACTTCGCTATTTGGGAAAAAAAGGGGATGGAACGAATTTGATGTTTGAGTGAATAGTGCTACGGAGCTCGGTGCCACATGTTTCGGGTTGGATTCCCGGAGGTGCCATGGATGTTTGTAATGGTTCGCAATCTACTTTTAAGCCATAAGTCCCAGTCCGTAGAGCGCTGTCTTGAGGTTTAGCCAGTCTTCAGCTTTCGTGGTCCCTTGTTAAAGTGAAGCTGCCTATTACCCTTAGCCATGGCCCTGTCGCCTGCGACGGGGTCTTATGACCTGATGTAGGCTTTTCTGCACCAGGGGGATTAGTAACAACATGAGTCCCATACAAATCAATCGTAGAGTAACCAAATGGGTTTCTGGAATATAAACATATGTCACGTGATGAATGTGTTGACTTAAAACTGGTAACTCCTACACACACTAACTACACACTCTAACTACTGCTTTAACTTAATTCAGATGTCTAAGAGAGCTCCTAGACTGCCGCGCTGTTCTAGTCATGCCAATTCACTGACTGTTGGACTAGGCTCACTGACTGTTGGACAAACCTACTCCGTAAAAAGCGTCACGGAGCCAAGTCAGATTTCTACCTACGGCTGCATCATCACAACAGAAGCTACCCCTCCCTCTTCCTACCTGCCATGAGTGTTGCTATCTACCAAGTGGGATAAGAAACAAAAGCAGAAAAAAAAAAAGTCGATGCTGTATCTTTTAAAAAATACCAAGATCATATCCCCTACTGTACTGAAAACCAGAAATTAATAAGATCAAAGATTATATAATTTTCATGCATATATAACCTCTTAAAAAAATAAAATTAGCCAACATGGTAATGAATATGAACAATTATGACGGTCCCTCTACCTCAGTGCTCTCCAACGTGGTACGCGTGCCCTAGACAATACGCAAAGTGATACTTGAGGAGGTAGAAGAGAAGAAGGCAAAGAAGTAGGCTTACGATCTGAGAATGGAAGTCTTATATCTTTAACTAGCTGTTTCAATTCCTAACACTGTTAAACAACTTTCCCAACGGCTCGAATGGATCCTTGTCACCCATTAGACTCTATGGCAATGATGGCAATCTTTTTCGCCAAGGAAGGCATGTCTCCTCTATGGCAATTTTTGACCAAGTAAGGTATCTCTGATGTACCAATATCATATGACCTTTGACCTTTTTTTTGAGATCTGCTCCGAGATAAAAACTTCAAACCTGTAGCTATGGAAAACTCCTCCGACTCACCTCTGGAATAATAGGTAGACTCTAGGTGCTGCCCTTACTATCAAGGCTGATAGAAGTCGTCATGTCACGAATAGTAGGCTTGTAAGTGGACACACTAAGTGCCTCTCTTTTGATAAGAGACAGAAAAATCTTTTTGACATGTACCAACTGTAACTCAGAGCAGTCCTCATCCTGATACCTGTTGAAATATGCGGGTCTTGAAGGGGAGGACGTAAACATTAGTCCTCATCTTGTTTAAGATTTTATTTTTTGAAGATTATTCGGCTTGGGAACTTGATCTAGCCTGCTGCTAGATCGTGTGGAATAAGACAATAACAACATATTTTCCTAGCACTAAAAACAAATTTTCAATGGGTCTTGAACCCCTTTGCTGAAAATATGAAATCATATCACTTTATTGGAACTCAAAAACAGTTAATTGACATGAGAAAAAGAACAAGGTTATTGTGCGAATCGAAAGAAAAAAATGTCTTCATTATTGGCGGATGGGATCGAAAACCTAATATCTAGATTTAATAGAAACGAATGCAATCTTACCATTTGGTTGTGCATGTTTGTGTGAAGAAGCGTTCTCTGCAATGACAAAACTTAAAACCAAATAAGAGTTATCTTCGAATTACAATAATAGAGGCACTAAAGCAGATTTTTCCAATATTATTCAACAAGTGGCATCACATTAAAAAAGTAAACTTGCAATTTAATTTAAATCTATGCATATTGTTAAAAATAAATAAATAGTAAATAATATGACATATATATGGGGTACAAATTTAATTATTTATTCGGGGATACCCAATCAAAAAGTTTGGAAATCGCTGCTTTACCATGTAGAGATTCAGTGCAAGCTGCAGTTAAAAAGTTTCGGATATTTAACTGCAAATATGCGCCGACACACGCCAATTTTGTAAACTTCATATTTTAGATAATCGGTAAATAATCTGCATCTCAATGATTAAAAGCTCTAAAAATCTAAATATTTGATATAACTGCACAACAGTTTCAGCAAATTTTACTATAAGTTTGTGATTTTAAAGGAGGAGAAAAAAGCAGTAGTTAAGATCACCCAACCAAGTTCAAATCACGACTGAAATGAGAAAAATCAAATTTTTATTTTAAAGATTAGACCTTTAGCATTCTAAGAAAGTTTTGAGTTTAATTCTTGAGTCATTAGTAGTCGACATACAGCTGTTTAATCATGATCTATAAACCCGGAAATAAGACTGGGTAGTTAATGGACAGGAACTTGAAAGTTAATTTGAAGAAAAAAAAAGTAAATACTTTATTATAACTTCCAAATTTAGTAAATATATTTAATAATATTTCGTAATGTTTATAAAATTATAAAATACATTTGGACGGAAATTATAGAAAATATTTTAGTAGTTTTATATGGCAATTTTCACAAAGTTGTTTGTTGTTAGTTTCTTCATTATTAGTATGATTTATAAGGGTGAAAAAGATAAAATTGCAGAATAATAGCCGTTGGGATTTGGCTTCAAAAATGTTTTTAGCCAAAATACGCCAAATGATGAGTGCGATTTTATATGAAGAGAATCATAACTTTATCACAATAGCTTGATTTCGCGAAGTAAAAATTGAAAAAAAAAAAAACCCAAAAATACTAAACTTTTTGGAATGTTTAATGGAAAAAATGAACAAAAATTGTGTTGTTACTAATCCCCCTGGTGCAGGAAAACCTACATTAAGTCCAAAAGATCCCGTCGTAGGCGAGGCCCATGACTAAGGGTAATATGCAGCTTCACTTTAGCGGGGAACCACCAGGGCTGAAGACTGACTAAACCTAAAAACAATGCTCTTACAGTCATATAAGACCAGGACATATGGCTTAAAGGGGATTCCAAACCACTACAAACATACATGGCACCACTGGGACTCGATTCCGAAACCTGTGGCACCGAGCTAGACACTCGGCCATTCAGACTTCCACAAAAATTGTAGAAAATTGTAAGTAAAATGATGGTAGAATATGATTCAACTTAGATCACATTGGAATGTATGCCACCCAAAATAATGTTGTCTCTATGACATCCATACAGATTTATCTGCAAAATCCAATCATTCAAGTTATTCAGCGCATATTAAATATCATCAGCTATATCCGCTATCGAATGCCTACGGATCGTGTCATACGTAATTCTCATAATATCGCACAAATTCAATTTTGATTGATAGAACTATGAATTTTGACAAATGGATTTCTTCACATTGTTGTGATGTAACATTAAATTTCACTCTTCATCTCCACATACATCCATCAGATTTATCTTTCATAACAGTTAGAACCATAACATTTCCAAAAAGTAGAACACGCGACATTCTTAGCAATCAAACCTTCAAACATACGCCATTTAATAAATTTCAACCTACTTTGGCATTCCTATTCCTTGCAGAAATCCTTCCTGTATCATCCTTTCCTCAATTTTAAGAGGTGCCTGGAATATTTGCTCACAAAATAAAATTCTTCATTACCTGACATCGCTAATCCAAAGACTTTGGTTAGCACACAAGGAAAGAAAAACAACAACTGCATGAAGTAGTAACAAATTAAATGAATCTTTGTTAAAATTAATGGTTTCTAATTTTTCTGTTTCTAGTTGATCCTAATTCTTCCTGTAATTAAATTAAACCATGTAATTAATCTTTGCCAATCAGGCACCAGGAGTTATCTTAATTACCACATTAAGCGATTTTAGCCCACTTGACGGCCGAAAAATTCACCAAATACCAAAGGCCCCTATTTTGCGATTTGTCCTGAAAAAATTTTATTTGAAAAATGTATATATTTCATAATACCTAAATATTATTCTGCTGCATAATCTATATATAATAGTGTATGGAAAATTAGGAGTTTCTGTACTTTAGAATTCCGATTTTGCCAAGTCTGTTTTCAGGGTCAAGTGAAATCGCCAAAGGGCGATAATTCTTTCATTTCGGCATTTATTCAATTACCTCCGTTTTCATGATTGATATCAGAACTGTTCCTCTGATTATCATGTTTATTATTATATTTTTCTGTCTGTTCGTGTTTTTTTAATTTGTTAAACTTATATTTTATTAGGGATACCATATCTATTCCTCTCCTTAAATAGTGTGCTTAGCTGGTTAAGGCCTTGCTAAAAACGCAATTTTTAGGTTGTCAACATCATTTGACGGCATAACTGAAGCTTCTTAAATTGTTGAAACTTAAAATTATCGTGTTGTCCATGTATCCTTTATTCATTTGATATGGCCATGCAATAACATCAATGAATGATAAGTGAGTGCCGTGCTTAAGTATGGAAATTAAATTATTAAAGTGTATTTATTTACTGATCCGTCTACTTAACTTGAGTATAATGAAAATCTGTAATTTATACCTGATTGTGATGTATCAAACGTCAGAAAGGAGCCCGCTACTTCACCATAAGCAAAGCGGCGAGCATATAAACGACAGCTCGTATCATCAAGTTCAGGTCAGACCGAACGACGAAAGAGCAAGGCCATCCACTAAAATGATACTAATTATGTAATCTGTTGATCAGCAAAAGCAGTAACTGTTTAAAAATTTAAAAGAAACCGCCATATGCGTTAAATTTTAGATTTTTCTTTGCGTTTCGCCATTTTGAACAGCATAGAAAATATTTTTTGCATTTAAATGCAAACTGCAACTCCAGCGACTATTTTGTTAGTTTAGAAGTGGACTTGGCTAAAGAAAAAAAAAAATCGCCATTTAAACAGGCGGAACCCTAAAATATTATACCTGGATTAAGTGATAAAGGCAAATTTATGGATAAGTTAATTAAATAAATTGCAAAACTATTACGGAATTGCAATTATGCGGCAGTGTTAGTGACTTGAAAACTATGCCTTAAGCTATGGCTTCTCTATTTCATTGCACCTCAAATGTAAATTATCCCATGCAAGACCCATGCCCTCCAGGCTGCACGACGTGTTGCAAATATCAAAGACTTGTAGCGCCAAGAAAGATTTATAAAGAAAAATCAGTTGGATTGCCGCAAAAAAAATTTTTAAGCATTATAAAGCCAAATGAAATGGAACTCTGCAGTCAAGAATTCAATTAAAATTTAACTACATCTTTTGAATGATGTTATGTTTTTCATTAAACTAAAAGATTCCAAATATTTTAATTTAGATAGGAGGTATTGGCCTTTTTGTTAAAAACAATATTTTTGTTCTTTTATTTTTGCTCTAAATTCTTCGATTGGCTCTAACAGCTAAACTTTAGAACATTATAATTCTTTTTAGTTCACTACATGCGCAATGAATAAGTAATTCGTAACAGCACAAAATATAACGCATCTCAGTTTACACTAGACTTATAACGGCTTCAAGAAGAGGGCCACTTCCATTAAAACACTTTAATTTTTATTTACAAGCATTATATACATATATATATACAGAACTCTCTTTACAAAAAAAAAAAAAAATGAAAATTAAATATAATTTGATTCATAAGTGCAGTTCACTCTAAGGACGGAGATTTTCAGAGTTCTCGAGTCTACGGCAAATCTAATGCACTGGTCTGTGGTAGACCTTGCTTATCATGTGACGTGATTCACGAAACCTCAAAGCATCACTTCGAAATCAGGTGGAAAACTCCGGAAGGGCTCATTTCAAAGGGGAAAAAAAAGAAAAAAGGGTGAAAAAGTACATTTCTCGTTGACTCGCAGAACTCTCTCTCCTTCACCGAAAATCTCCTTTTAAGACAATATATTAAAAGGAGAGGGGGTTAACTTCCCTCATTCCTCATTGGAGTAGACTCTTCTCAACTCGTGGTCTATCACCAATTGCGATGAAGTTGTTTCGACCTGTGAAGGTAGCACATATATTAGCTAATTTCCACATTATACATGATACCGAATATCTGTTATCAGATTTAAGTGACAGGTTGTTCTCATTAGTACAAAAGACTAAATGCACGTAATATAACTACCCACAATAAAAAGCTCGTCTGCTGGCAAATTTGAGCGATGCATTTATTATATATTTTTCCCAATAACGTAAATTTCTCTTTCCTGGAAATGAAATACCAAAACTTTTCTCGTAAGGAAAAAGACCACAGTGTATAAAAATTTCAGCAAATATAACGCATGAATTATATAATAATTATAGAAAACTTATCTAAATCAAAAAAATATTTACAAATACATATTACCCATACTGAAACGACACCACCAAATCTTAGTAAATACTTATTACATCTCATATTTTAAATGGTATTTATTGCTTTATTATTTCATTTAAAAGTCATTAATAAACACTAAATGGTGCGTGACAATGCCATGTGTAGTGATGGAACTAATGTGCAATGGAAATGTACTAATTTAATGGAAATACTGCTAATGAGTGATGGAAATTTTCACGTCATTGCAAATTAATTAGCTTGTTGAATATGTTTAAATAGTCAGTTTTGTACTAGAAAATTCTCTAAAATTTTAAAAAATTGTCTTAAGATATCAGATTAATTAAAAAAAAACTTTCTGATAACGGTGAACTGGACAATTTGAAATACAGCAGCCATATGTAAAGAATAGGTCTCAAACTCTAGTCAAGTCTTGTTATGAGCATGGGCGCACAATTAGAAATGCAAGTAAATTATCTTGGTTTTAAATAACGCGCATGTGACCAAATTTTATTAAGAAACACTTTTCGAAGATATCTATTTCTACTTTTGTTGAAAACAAAATGGACTTGAAGTATACTTAGCTCTGTTTATTCTCTCTCATGTTTTCTGTAATTATACTACATTCGACCTTGAATACAAAAATAGTTCATAAATTGCTTGAATCCATTTGTGGGATGACGACCCTTATAAGAGAAATACTTTATGCAATGTTTATGGTAAATATAGAAACAACATGCTATTTCATACAAATGATATCTATTTTGACTTAAAATGATTTATTTTGAATTCACGATAAAGCGTACTTTTTTTTAACTGTGATCATAGAAAAATTGCATCTTTATTTCTTGCTGTTATTACAATAAATGATATAACATTATGTTAATATTAAAATAAAATTGCTAAAAATTACTATACTAATAATTTTTGTTAAAGATTAAAAGATTACAAAATCAGTTTTACAAAATTTTCCAATATTTTTCATCATATGCATTTGCTCATGGTAAAGAACCGATTGAACTTTCTTTTAAATCAGAACCATGCTTTCTTGCCACATTATTTTCTCCCTTGATTTAGTAATTAGAATGAAAATTAAGATAAGAATATAATTTATATATAATATAGTTATATATATATATATATATATATACACTGAAGTGACAAAAGTCATGGGATAGCAATATGCAAATTTTCAGATGGCAGTAGCATCGCGTAGAACAGGTATAAATGCGCAGTGCTTTCGCAGAGCTTTCATTTCTGTTCCAGTTATTCATGTGAAGAGGTTTTGACGTGATGATGACCGCACGACGGGAATTAACAGACTTTGAACGCGGAATGTTAGTTGGAGCTAGACGCATGGGTCATGCCATTTCGAAAATCGTTAGGGAATTCAACATTCCCAGATCCACTGTGTCAAGACTGTGCCGAGAGTATGAAATTTCAGACATAACATCCCACCATGGACAGCGCAGTGGTCGACCGCCTGTACTTAACGACCGAGACCGGCGACGTCTGCAAAGAGTCGTAAATTCTAACAGACAAGCAACACTGCGTCAAATAACACAGAAATCAATGTGGGACGTACAAGGGACTTGTCTGTTAGAACTGTGCGGAGGAATTTGGCTTTCTTGGGCTATTCCAGCAGAAGACCGACTCGAGTGCCTTTACTGACATAACGACATCGCTTGCAGCGACTCTCGTGGGCACGTGAGCATATCGGTTGGTCCCTAGATGAATGGAAAACCGTAGCCTGGTCCGATGAGTCACGATTTCAGTTGGTAAGAGCTGATGGTAGGGTTCGAGTGTGGCGCAGACCCCACGAAGCCATGGACCCAAACTGTCAGCAAGGCACTGTTCAAGCTGGTGGTGGCTCCGTAATGGTGTGGGATGTTTTTCATGGCATGGACTTGGTCCTCTGGTGCGACTGGACCGAACATTGACTGGAAATGCGTATGTTCAGCTACTTGGAGATCACTTCCAGCCATTCATGGACTTCATGTACCCAAACAACGATGGGATTTTTATGGATGACAATGCGCCATGTCACCGGGCCACAACTGTTCGCGATTGGTTTGAAGAACATTCTGGACAATTCCAACGAATGATCTGGCCACCTAGATCGCCCGACATGAATCCCATCGAGCATTTATGGGACATCATCGAGAGGTCTGTTCGTGCCCAAAATCCTGCACCATCAACGCTTTCACAATTATGGACGTCTATCGAGACAGCATGGCTCAATATTCCTGCAGAAGACTTCCAACGACGTTGAGTCCACGCCACGTCGAGTTGCTGCACTTCGCCGGGCGAAAGGAGGGCCGACATTATATTAAGAGGTATCCCATGACTTTGTATGTATAAATATGAAATATAGAAAACAGGTTAATCAAACTTATTAAACCTTAGAATAAGGAAAAAAAAATTTGTTATGGAAGTGTAAAATCTATCATTGATGAAGAAAACACAGAGAAATATATGTATCGCGTGTATGCCAGCAAATTTGAGCATGAAACTGAAAGCATACAAGTAACTCAAATCCGTTTTGGGGCCGGATTAGTGGCCACATAAAAGAAATCTCATAAAAATTATACTGAAACTTCATAAGTAGCTATGAAATATATTGCTTTCCAAAGAAGAAAAAAGAAAAATATGTGGTATATAAAGGGCAGAAAAAAGTTCCACATAGTAAATACTTAAATCAAAACCTTACGATATAGCTATAAATTGGTTTTCAAACATAGAAATGGTGAATTTACACACTGGCACATTTTTAAATGATTTATTTGCTTATATAGAAACCAAAACGTGCATTTAAAACTATTAATCACAGTCAAGTACGAGAATTTTCTTGTGTAGAACTGGTTTAATATCACTTTTATCTCTTAAAGATGGTTATCTCGCATCTAATAAAACTCGTGGCAATATAATGGTATAATATCGGGTGGACGATCTGTTGGATTCTTTTTAATTTGCATGCTATTTTGAGAGCCAACTCTTGTTTTCTTTTAAATTACATTTTTTTAAAAATTAATTTGTATTCATAATGTGCATTTGATGGAATTTTTCAATATACCATGGAAAAAAAAAAAAAAAAGAGGACAAAAAAATCCACAAAAAAAAATGGACTGCATAAAAACAGGTTTGAGGATATATGAAATTTAAATAATCTTAACCAGTTTTTGTAAATATAATATTTAAATAACTATCGCAGCAAATCATTTCAAATGGAAATTGTTTAACTTTACGTATTAAAAATAGAGTTCCAATTGGTAAAAAAAAATGTACTTCATTACTTCGCCAAACTTTTCATTCCAAACTTTCTTGCAACATTTGCATATTTCATTTATTCAAAATATGGTGATTCTCATAATTTAATTTTTTTTTTCACTTTCATTGCTATTTAAATATTTTTAAAGTTGATTCATGTATGAAATTGGCATGAATATAAAATATAAAACAATTATTATTTAACATGTATGGTTTTATGATATTTATAATAATACATGCAGGTAATGTATACAAAAATAGTATTAACTGACATTGATATTATGTAGAAACAAGAAATAATATTTAATACTTTTTTTTATCTGTGCTTAGCCAAAAATCTAGAAATTTTCGTATAATTTCTTATTTAAATTAAAACCGAAATTAAATTAAATTAATTGTTAATTAATTTTATTTATATTAAATTGTGATTAACCCTATCACCGTCTGGTATCATGAATATTGAAACTGATATAATTGTATTCTTATTTTCACACAATAATTAATATAATTACTATTTTTAATTAATAAAAGTGAAATGTTAAGACTAGTTTTTTTAATTAATAATTTTTAAAAAATATTTCTTTGTATGTTTCAACAGTCCTACTATATAGGGTTAACATTTATTTTTATATTCTAAATTGTTACCATTATAATTAATTATTTCAAGTAATTTTCTTTAACAATTATCAAACGATAATTTTATTTGCGAGCGTAAAATATCCAATAACGATAATTTTAATCGTTATCAGATATTTTACACTTACGATAAGATTATCTTTTGATTACTTAGCTATATTTTTTCGAAATAATTTTTTTTTTTATTTTATACAGCAGGGCAATGCCAGTAATAAACTCTTGAAGGGAAAATTTGAAGAAATTTCGCTATCTTAAAGTTATAGTTAAAAGTATAAAAAGTATAGTATAAAGTTACAGTTAAAGTTAAAGTTACAGATTTAAATAAATAGATAACAAGATAAATGCTATGTAATTAAAATTATTTCATAAAATTACAATTAAAAAATTTATTTCATTCCTGTGATTGTGTTCATGATAAATCGAAAATTATTATATTGAATTAATATTTTTTTCCTTCACAATTACCAAACGATAATTTTATTTGCAGTGAAAAATATCAAATAACGATTATTTTAACTGTTATCAGATATTTTACACTCGCGATTAAGAATTATCTTTTGATTACTTAGCGATATTTTTGACCTCACATTTTATTAAATTAAAAAAAATAATCGATACTATTTCATTGTGTAGTATTATTGAAAATATTTTATTCTCAAACAACATAAAACTTTATAACTTTTGATTAATAAAAATAATTTTTTAAATAAAAGGGAATTTAAAAATAAAAAAATTCGAGGAGAGACACAGGTGAGACAAGGGAGCAAACAAACTCTCGAACACAGAGATTGTGACCTTACTGAAAAGAACCATCATTAAACATTAATTTTCAAGCAAATAAGAGTCCAGACTGTAATGATACAGTTTCCTTTTCATTTGATTACGTCACATTCTCTTACCGCTATTCGGAATGGAGAGAGAGAAGTTAAATTTTTTTAAGATAAAAACTTTGTTGGGAGTCCTTTCTTTTTTTTATTTTTGGACAAGCCTATAATTATTCCTATTGTTGTGAGGAGGTGGAGGAAGGTTTGTGAGGTCTTTCGCCATTGTAATGACCATCAAGTTCGTCCATCGCGTGGGAATTCGCTGTCTTTCATCAGGCAGAGCTGTGAGAACTTTGGAGCATTTTAAATTAACCGAAGCCATCTGGCGTCTGTTGTTTTGATAGTTGTTGATAATCGCTTTTCGCAATTTCGAATTTTTAAATAACCGAAGAAGCAAGAACAAGGGATTCTTACTTGGAATAGCAGTATAATGGTTCTTGAACTTTTATCCCTATGTCTCCTTGAACACGGGAAAATCTGTCCTTAAATGTCCTTTGGTAAAAAATTCCTTAACATGTTTCCCTTACCTAACTCTTTTTTATCATTAAATGCCATAGTACCATTGCCCTTTTATTCAGTTTGTTTAAACACTAAAGAACAAGAGGATTCTTACGTGGAATAGCAGTATAATGATTCTAGAACTTCTTATCCCTATGTCTCCTTGAACACGGAGAAAGTCTGTCCTTCAATGTCCTTTGGAAAAATCCTTCAAATACTTCCCTACATAACTCTTTTCCATCATTAAATGCCATAGTACCATTGCCCTTTTATTCAGTTTGTTATTTACTGAAGAAGTAAGAACAAGAGGATTCTTACGTGGAAGACTAGTATAATATTAGAATCTGTCCTTTTTTTGGAAAAATCCGTACTTATCTGCCTAACGCATTTCACCATTAAATGCCATAGTACCATTTCCTTTTATTCAGTTTGTTATATACTAAAGAAGCAAGAACAAGATGATTCCTAGGAATAGTAGTGTAATTGTTCCCCTATGTCCCCTTAAGCCAGGGGAAAATCTGTCCTTAAATGTCCTTTGGGAAAAATCCCTTCACATGCTTCCCTACCTAACTCTTTTTCATCATTCAATACCATAGTATCATTGCCCTTTTATTCAGTTTGTTATATATATATAATATATATATATATATATATATATATATATATATAATATATATATATATATTTTATATATATATATATATATATACACGAATCGCAGTGTTTTTAGTTAGAAGTCATCTGGCGTCTGTTGTATTGATAGTTGATAATCGCTTTCGCAATTTCGAATTTTTAAATAACTAAAGAATAAAGAATACGTGGAATAGTAGTGTAATGGTTCTAGAACCTTTTATCCCTATGTTCCCTTAAACATGGGGAAAATCTGTCCTGAAATGCCCTTTGGAAAATCCCTTCACATGCTTGCCTGCCTAACTCTTTTTCACCATTAAATGCCATAGTACCATTGCCCTTTTATTCAGTTTGTTATATACTAAAGAAGCAAGAACAAGAGGATTCTTACTAGGAATAGTAGTGTAATTGTTCTAGAAATTTTTATCCCTATGTCCCATAAGCCAGGGGAAAATCTGTCCTTAAATGTCCTTTGGGAAAAATCCCTTCACATGCTTCCCTACCTAACTCTTTTTTCATCATTCAATACCATAGTATCATTGCCCTTTTATTCAGTTTATTATGTATATATATATATATATATATATATATATATACACACACGAATATATATATATATATTTATACACGAATTTTTTTTTTTAGTTAGAAGTCATCTGGCGTCTGTTGTATTGATAGTTGATAATCGCTTTCGCAATTTCGAATTTTTAAATAACTAAAGAATAAAGAATACGCGGAATAGTAGTGTAATGGTTCTAGAACCTTTTATCCCTATGTTCCCTTAAACATGGGAAAATCTGTCCTGAAATGCCCTTTGGAAAAATCCTTCACATGCTTCCCTGCATAACTCTTTTTCATCATTAAATGCCATAGTACTATTGTCCTTTTATTCAGTTTGTTAAAGAAGCAAGAACAAGAGAATTCTTACTTGGAACTGTAGTGTAATTGTTCTAGCATCCATGGCATCGCCGAGACTTGAATTCGAAGCCTATGGTACCGAGCGCCAGAGCGCCAGCGACTCGATCATCAGGCCTTATGTTTTTACAATATATGGAAAAGAAGCCCCTGATTCATTTGATGATCCTCAACATTTAATAGTTGTAGTAATAGTCATTTGATTCATACATATTAGTATTCCACCTCTGTACCAAATAATAAAAAAAAAAAAGGTTATTAAGAATAAACATTTTTTAAAAAAAAAAAAAATTTTCTGTTATTTAAAATTTAAAATTTCTTACTGTTCTGAAAGTAATTCTTAGTAATTTTTAGTCAAAATCAGATATGAATAAATATTTATTTTGAGTTGCTACTGGCTAGTAATTGATAACAACAATCATTTGATTGAGATAAATTTCACTCCTGTACCATACAAAAAGTCTCATGAAATAATAAATATTTTTTATGTTTAAAATTGAAAATTTCTTTACTGATCAGAAAGTAATTATTAGTATTACGGAAAATAAAAATTTGTTCCCAGTTAAAAAGTTTTTCCATTTCAATTAATTTTTTTTTTGTTAATTTTCTTTGCATTAAATGTTTTAATTTTTATTAATCAAAAACCGATTTGCTTTTTCTTTAACCTATGCTGCTGTATCAAAAGAATTCCTGCTGTCCCTGATAAATCTCCTATACACCCATAAATGATCACATAAATAGGAATTAATGTTATTGTTGCACATTTTTTATATGCTACTCAAAACTAAGCAGATTACGCAAAACATATCTGTTTAGATTTTATAATACAAACATTCATTTATAAATTTTTTTCACTGACTGGCAAATCTATAAATATAAAAAAAATAAATTATAAGAAATAAAATATAAAGAAAACTAAAAAGCATTGGAAATTCCTCAATCATATAAAAGTGGGGTTTTTTTTTTTCTTTTGGTTTCCGATGACATTGAATTGCCCGAAAATAATATCATAATATATATGTTGTGTCTACAGTAATACAATCCATGTTTTTTTTTTTTTTTAGAAAAACGATCGTAAGTTTTGATAGTTACATTCTGTTATTGTTATTATTAGAATGTATTTATTTAGGTTTGTATAAAATTATATCGATGAAGCTTGAACAATAAAATATGTCTGTCATTTCTTATAAAATCGGAGAATATAAATTTTTTTTTTTTTTTGAGTCTTGAGTAGTACAAACATTTCTAAGGATTTAGAGAATTTTTTTGTTAGCAGAAGTGATGCTTTGAAACAACATTGTTCATAAAAAAAGGATCAGACATATGAGTGATATTTAAATATTTGAAATAGCAGATGCTTGTTATTTGATTATCGTTGAATTCAAAGCATTTTCTAAACAAGCAGTTCACACATGAGTGCCAGTGTGAAACTGATGTAAGTTAGTGGGGAGTAAGTTGGACTTTAATTTAAGAGTTCTTGGTTCGAGACTCGACTAGTGATGGTGAAGAGTATGATTCTGTGCTATTAGGTAGTTTGATATCCTTGCAACAGCAATCTATATTTTCAATTCCTTCTATTAGCTCACACTCTCCCTATATATACCTTGTTCAAATTTTCAATCG
Source organism: Caerostris extrusa (assembly GCA_021605095.1). NCBI lineage: Eukaryota > Metazoa > Arthropoda > Arachnida > Araneae > Araneidae > Caerostris > Caerostris extrusa. The sequence goes on from BPLR01013984.1 coordinate 67,070, forward strand.
TTCATAAAATACTTTTTATTCATCTACTCAAGTTCAAATACATTTTTTTCAACTTGTAGTGGATGACACTTGATGTTAATAGAGTTTTTCAAATATTAATTCAGTAATTAAATTTAATTAAATTAATTTTGTTTTTTTTTAGATTTAAGTTGCATGTATCTACCAATAGATGGCGCCAGATAAACTTAAAAAAGGAATGAAAATTATTTATAAGGGACTTTCTGCAATATAGCGAAACCAAAAATAGGAATTGATTTAATTTTTTTTTTTTTTTTTTTTTTTTTATAATACTTGTTCATTATAAAGTCAGTAAATTTTCACAGCTCTTCTTTACTTTTATTTTATAACAAAAGAACATTTGAGTGATCCTGTTGTTAATGCTAAATTATATGTTAAATTATATGTTATGTTATTATAAATAGATGCTTAAATTATTTTCCAAAGTTAAGGGGAAAGAATCATTCCCGCTATATAATTTTTATGCAATGTAAATTGTTGTCTTCAAATGTCGAAAACATTGACTTGATGTCATTTGCTACTAGAGTGACAGGTCTCAAGATTTGAATTGAACACCACCCCAAGATGGAATGCTATATTGTTCTTGCGGTATTCCATCATAATTTGGAACAAAAAGCTTACAAGAGCTGTATTTGAGGGGTTTGTACCATCCTTTCTTCTTGTCCTTCTAACAGAAGCGGTCTGATGGCCAATAGGCTATCGCTGGCCTTTGGTACCACAGGCTTCACAATTGGCTAGCGCTCTGGCCTTTGGTATCATAGGCTTCAGGTTCGAAGTCTAGCGGGGGCATTGATGTTTGTTGATGGTTCGGAATCCACATTACACTGTAGGTCCCGATCTAATCAGCCTAAAGTATGCAAAAAAAAAAAAAAAAAAAAAATGACCGTAGAGCTACAAACCAAACTCTCGAACCAAAAAGCGAGTTTTTCCATTCACAGATTTATTGTGGCCAATTTTAGAATAAAAACAGAAACGTTTTGTTCTCAATCATTTATCGGGTTTCGAACCGAGTTATCCACCACGATACAGTATATATTGCAGTACGATGAATATATATATTTAATTTTCGGGTAAATAAAATAATAAGGAAATTAAAATAAAACGTCTTAGCTCCTTGAACGTGAGCGATCGCACGTAATTAAAAAAAATTAGAAAAGTAATTAAGTAAAAGTAAATAAAAAATATACGTGGAATATAGTGATAGTGTGCTTTTTTAAAACTTTTATAGTTTCAATATAATCTTGAATTTCGGAATATATAATCCTGAATTTCGATTAATTTTATTTTTAAAGTTAATACAAATATGTTTTAATCGAAGAGAATATCTTACGGGTGACTTATCTTCATGCACTTTTTTCATTTTAATTTATAATGGTTAACACATCATTCCTTATTACAAAGGCTAGTTTGTCTTTTAATTTTTTTTTTAATAATAGAAAAAAATTGCTTTAAAAAATGTTTAAATCGTAATTTTATGCATATTCATAAAATGGGAGAAACATATCGTGGTGTGGTTCTTGAATGACAAACTCTTAAAATGCATGAAATGTTACTATGGTGACAACTATGTTACAACAAATGTTACTATGTTTGATTTTCCAATATTCTTAGCATCTATATTTAAACTCATAAGGCTATTATCATCATCACTATCATTCGCATAACAGACCCATGGTGGGCCAAGGCTGTCTGCCTGCAGGTAGATTTCAAGACAGGAGATGCTGTCTTTTTACAGGGTAGGGTTGTCAACCAACAGTCATATTTAGACTGTTTAAAGTGAATTTCGAACCACTACAAACATCCATGGCATGCCAAGACTCGACCTTGAAACCCTGATGTTGTATACCATCAGGATACTTGGCCATCAGATATACCTCAGGCCTTCATAAGGTTACAGTAGTTTAAAATACATAAAAATTAGTATAAAGTGGGGTTGTATTACTCGCGTCCGTAGCATATCTTCAAGCTGCACGTGGCCCCTGGGTAGTGCATTCGTAAGGGGAATGATGAACGAGTGGCTTGAGTTCTGGCGTTTGGTACCACAGGTTTCAGGTTCGAACTCGGCAGTGCCATGGATGTCTGTAGTGGTTCGGAATCTACTTTAAACAGTAGGTCCCAGTCTAATAGAATCGTAGAGCGTTGTGGGGTAATGTTACTCGCGTCCGTAGCATATCTACAAGCTACAAGTGCTCCTGGGTAGTGCTAAATAAGTAACAGCGGTGCAGTTCCATGCTTATGGCATAAAGATTAACTGTCTGTGTATTGCTGGCTGTATTAGAACAGCAGTGTAAAAATACCAAATATTAATATATTTTATAAAATGACACAAAAATTATTTTGTACTGTTACTGTTTTGTATTTTTACAATTTTTATGCATTTTTAATGATAAATATCGAACACTTTTTTTTATCTGTGTAGCAGTCGTATTTTATGATGTATATTCACTTGTTAACATACATATGAAGTAATGCTTGATTTCGTGGTAAGAAAAAAAAATGGATGACGAAATGACGAATAACAGCGCTGTTTGGTTTCTTAGATTGAAGTTTCAAAAGAAGTAGATGGAAAAAATAGCACGCTTGCAAACAACGACACGTTTTTCTTTTTCTTTCAAAATTCTCTCATTACATATAAATATTATTTTTATGCAAGATTTTACGTTGTTATGTTTACTAAAAACAGATTCCATGTTATTCTGCTCAAAAAAAAATGTAAGAAGGAGAAAAACTGGATGATATATACATACAATGTAATTTGAATGGCTTTATATTCAAGGTCGTAAGATTCTGTCAAAAATTGCATTACAGCAAATTTATCTTAACATAAAAATACTTTACAAGAAATTCAAGTATGTCATAAATTTCATTGTGTTATGTTTCTGAACCTATACGAATTTCTGTACTGTAGTTGTTTCTAATTTATGAGCAAAGAAATATCATTAATTTCGTACTTTTTCGTTAATCTATGTGCATAATGTATAAATATGTTGCATTCGACGCCAGGCTATTTTGAATTGTCAGACAAATCGTTTTATATTTTTTATACTTGGTGAAAATTTTATTTCAATATTTAGAAAGTATTTATTAATCAACTATTTTTTTTATCAGTAATTATAAAATTGCTAACAAAACTATTAGTATGGAAAAATATATTTTTGAATTATTTATTAACTTTTTATTATTGACAAAATGACCATAGAATAATTGAGACACGGCAAAAAAAAAAAAAAAAATTCTTTTATTCATTGATCTTACATGTGGAAGAAAATATTTTCATGTTTTAATCAATTAAATATTAACAAAATGTTTAGCAAATACTAAAAAATGTTCATTAAAATTTTTATTGTTGTTAAATTCTCTTCAGAATCATAAATAAGGCAACAAAATACTCATTTCATAGAAATGCACATCGAAACTGCTAGTAAGTTACATAATCGATGAAAATTATTTTTAAATTATCCGTACAACAGCAGAAGTGTTACCACAACAGAAGAAATTATATAGCTATATACACTCAAGAGCCAAAACATTATGACCACCTGTCAATAACGAGTTGGCCCACCTTTGGCGCAACACAACTTTCAACCCACCTTGGCATGGATGCCACAAGTCCTTTGGTAGATGGCCGGAGACAGATTGTACCAGATGTTTAACAACGGTCACGCAAACCGAGATATTACGAATTGGCGGTCTTTGAACTCTAAGCTGCCGTCCCAGGACATCCCAATGTGTTCTATCGGATTGGGATCCGATGAGTTAGGCGGCCAGGACATTAACTGGAATTCAGCATCATATTCCTGAACCACTCCAACACAAGTTTAAACTTGTGACAAGGGGCGTTGTCCTGTTGGAACATTCCATTTCCAGCTGGAAAATAGAGGCCATGTAAGGGTGCAACTTTTCTGCAATGATGTTCAGATACCCTGTAGCATTCAGAGTCTGGTCTACCACAACCACGGGTCCCAGAAACGCCCAAGAGAACGTCCCCCCAAAGCATAATTCCACCACCACCGGCCTGTGTATGACCTACTGTACATTGAGGAAGCAACTGTTCGCCTGGAAGACAGCGTATCCTGACACGGCCATCGGCGTGATGAATGACAAACTCTGATTCATCTGACCCGGCAACTCTCTCCCACTGATCCATGGACCAGTCACGATGTTCCCGGGTCCAGCGCAGGCGCAGTTGGCGATGACGCTTGGTCAGCAAAGGCACACGAGTGGGACGTTTGCTGCGTAGCCCCATATCCAACAGTGTACGCTGAACAGTGTGCTCCGATACTATTCTACTTGGCCCTGCATTGTATTGGGCTGTCAGCTGAGTCACTGTCGGGCTCCGGTTTTGCTTCACCATGCGAGACAGTCTCCGACGATCTTTTTCTTTGATAGCGTGTGGACGTCCAACACCATGTCGTCTACTGCTGGTTTCACCGTCATTCATCCACTTTGCATAAGTACTAACAACTGTAGATCGCGAACAACCCACGAGTCGTACAGTTTCGGAAATACTTGTTCCGAGCCTTCGAGCCATTACAATCTGCCCTCTGTCAAAGTCGCTTTAGATCCGCAGCCTTCCCATCACACACAGAAGTAAGTGAAAGAATGATTCTTCAAACTCTCCAGAAGCAGTTAAATACCACTTCCACCTGATCACGTGCCTTCCACGTCATTCAGGCGAGTTCATTGCAAAATGTAGGGGTGGTCATAATGTTTTGCTCTTGAGTGTATATATATATACATACTTCAATAAATTTTTAAAAGTCGACTACTAGTACATAATTAAATTAAAATAACGATAAATCAAAGCCCATAAGGAAAGTTAACATTTTACTGAAAACAAAAACCTACCTGTGTTAAATAATTAATGGTTGGTTTAATTTCAATTCAAAAAAATGAGGGGCAAAAAAAATATTTTAAGAAACTGAAGATAGAAAGTAATGTCAACAATAAAAAAAAAAAAAGAATGGATGGTGTGAAAATAAGTTGGAGAGGTTGCTATTTAATGCTGAATGTTGGTTATAGTTGCTATTTAATGCTGAATTACTGAAATGAGAACTGAAAACTGAAGCATATAGAAGGAAAAAAGGAAATGTCCTTCAAGATAATGGAGGCCCAATCCAGGCCTAATGGTAACATGCGGAGCTAGAAATGGGCTAGATGGAAGAGAGTGTCAAATGGTTGAAGTTCGAATCTGATGGCGGAGGTTATTGCAGTTTCTGCTTTTACAAATGTGAAGACTAGATGGTAATTGTGGCTGTGTCTTACATTGACAACCTGATGAGAGTCGTTTCCCATACGACATGCAATTGCGGAAGCTGCATTATCTTCTGAGAGGCCTTTTAAGTCTATCATCTGTAGGTAGTCTGGCCATTGGTCTACAAAAATGGAAAACGAGATTACAGATGTTCAAAAAAAAATTACTCTATTGGAATTCATTCGATATGAACATCATTACAAAATAACTTGTAAGAAATATCGATTTCTATCCCAATATAGTAAGAAACTGAAATAAATAGAATTGGAATAGAAATTAATAGAATTAGAAAACACCAATAAATAGAATTAGCTTAACTCATTTGCCCAGTAGTAAAACACGCAGCTAGTATACAGCAGGATACAGATTCAAATCTATTGGGGATATCCATTGCAACGAGGAGATTTGATGGCAATTATAACAAGCGTTTCGCATCGATTGTCAGGCTGGAAGTATTGTGAGTATTTCCCGAGATTTTTCTCATGCGATACCCAAAGATGTAAGTAATCTCGGAAGATAAAGCCCTCTCTTTATGTGCGGCCTGATGGTCAATTGGCTAGCATTCTGGCCTTTGAACACAGGTTCCAGGTTCGAATCCTGGCGGTGGCATGGATATTTGTTAGTGGTTCGGAATCCACTTCAAACTGTAAGGTCTCGGTCTGTTTAGCCCTCGTGTGCACAAGATGACCGTACAGCGATAAACCAACCAAACCCTCTTTATCTCTCGTCAGGTGACGCTTTGTAGTGGAGTGCAAAGACCTACACTAATCAATAAGAACAAAGTTGAAATCTTTGATTTGGTACCATCTATTCATTATTTTGTAAATTAATTAAATAGTGAAATTGCATAATATTCTAAATCAACTGGTAATAAAAATTGTTTACAAAAGTTGTTCGAACATGTACGATAATATAATTGAATACTGTGAGATCAGTTGCATACCATGATAAAAGAAAATGCAACCAAAATATTTTTATAAACAACTCAATCGCAAGAATTGTTTTCAGAAACGTATAGAATGCTGCAAAAGGCATTCGGTGAGCATTCCTATAACGGAAAGAAATGTTTAGAAGTGGTAAAAACAGTTCAATGAAGGCAGAGAACGCGTTGAAGACGAAGAACCCTCTGGTCAACCCTCAACATCAACTGACGAAGCTCACGTCCAAAAAAATTAAAATTTTGGTTCTTGCAAACCGCCAATTTAAAATTAGAGACCTTGCTGATGATGTTAAAATTTCAAAATTCCATTTTAAAAGATGTTTTGGGCCTCAAACGCGTCAAATCTCCTTTGGTATCGAAAACACTGAAAGCGCCAGCTCACACTGCATTGATTCTCCGTGACCTTTTCGCCAAAAATGAAACCCATATCGCTCCACGACCACCGCATTCACCTGATTTACCATCGTGCTACTTCTGCCTATTCCCTAAACTCAAAAGACCACTCCGGGGACACCGTTTTGAGTCGATTCAAGAGACATTCAGAAAATGAAATACCATATGCCCGGGAAATTTAATTTGAAAATTGATCTTATTTTTGGACACAGTAGTAATTTAAAAAAATAATTGATAACAAAAAACTGTTTCAACAAGTTGGTTGACTTCATCCACTAACATACTTAAACTCCCCTGAAAGTCAGCAAAAAGCCTTCCTATCTGTTAACTTATACTCAGACAACCAGCCTACTTTTCTGAAACAAGATTTAAAAAAATAGTATAGATTTCAATGTATAAACCAACAAGTAATCAATTATTTGACAGTAAACAAAAAAAAAAAGGCAAAACATTGCGATTTCTCACGAATTACACTTTTGATGTTATTCTTTGTATGCTTCATTGAGAATTCTATGTCAATGTGATGCTACCGTGCATATCATCGAGGCTGAAAGGAAAATTGATCTAACCTAGAATTTTCTTGGCTCAAAAGTACCTCTTCCGTAAACGAACTTCGTTTTCTAAGAAACGAAAGTTGTAGCCTTGTGTGTTTTCTCAAAATTGTTATAAAAAGTCTTGTTATTCTATTTTTGGATTACACTAAATAAAACCGTTCAAAATAGGATGATGTATTGTACCGAGTATGGTGTATTCAGAGTGATGGTGTAGTATACTATAAATAATAAATTGGTGTAACATGATATATATAACTACTAGATGATGATTATGATGTATTGCTCATCATAAATAGTGACAAATTAATAAATAATGTATCAATGATAACATTATAATGAAGGAAACAAATTTTTTTGTAGTAGAGTTAAATAAACCTAAGGATTAAAGATTTTTAATTATTAATAAATTAGTTCAAGAAGAGTTTTTAATTCATTATATAAAATGAAATATATATACGCGTATATGTACATATATTATTTTTTTTTTTAATTAAAAATTGCAATTTAAAAATAATATAGTATAACTAAATGGTATATTATGGTGTACTGAGTAATGGTATGGTATATTTTGAATAATAGCATGGCTTAACATTCATTTATATATATATATATATATAATTGAATAAGAATTGAAGTGAATATAAATAATTGAATTCAGTTCTCCGACCATTTCGTATTCCGTATATTAAACGCTGTTATAAAATTTGTATATCATGCCATATATTTTCATAGGATATTTATAAAGCAACTTACCGACTTTTTTGTTATAACTTTGTCTTAATATTTAAGAAATATTATATTACATATAATATAAAAATGCAATATATTATACTTTATATTTTTTTTTATATTAATCAATACATTATTTTTAGAAAATATTCTAATATTTCTGTGGTTTTTTTATTAGGCAAAATCAAGTTTTATCTTAATTTTTTTCTCATAATCTGATTGCTGAAATTAATATTAAACTTTATTTTTCTCAAAAAATCTAAATTTTTAAAAATTATGTATTGCATTTTTTTTATATGATAATAAATTGACCTCTGACATAGACAGGTCACAAGAAAAGCAACAGTGGACACTGGTCTGCCTGTCTCTGGGTTAAATGGATTATATTTGATAAAAAAAAAATAAAAAAAAGACACGAAATAAAAAAATTGCTCTTTTCCGGTTTACGAGATTAAACCACGATAAATCATCGAAGTTCTGTTTTATGGATTTTTTTTCAATTGTTGGCCTTCTATGGTCTACTTCCTCCCACAACAAGTTTATAGCTGAACTTTAAAAAAAATATTTTGGTATAATGTTGTGTTATCTAGGGCTTTATTTAATATTGATAGTTAGAAATGTAAGTTTATTTCGAAAATAAAAGGTAAATCGACATGATTCGAACAATTAAATATTTAAAAGCAATAAAAAAATGAATTGGTTGAAAATTGTTCCGAATGTACAAGCCACATTTTGGGATTTTTTCTGCTATTTTTTATTTTTCATTGAATAGAAGACAAACTTATTTGTAATTGAAATTTTTTAAATTTCTTTTCAGCTAATACTTACCAGGGCGCGTTGCCATTGAACCACGAATTGGGATCGTAGCTTAGAACGTAGAAAATAGGAAGTAATAAAATGATAACTATTGATATGCTATTGAACTTTCACTACTGATATGCATTAGAAAAACCCTTTGAAAAAGGGTTTACAACAGTATTGTATACATAAAAAAAAGTATACATTTAGAAAGTTTATAACAGTATACATAATCTGTGAAGATTGTGACAGAGAATAGCATGATGTACTGCTTGGCTGGAGTTTTGTGGATTTCTGTAACACGACATTCATATCTAGAAAGTGTAAAAATCCGTGTATGTTCCAGGAATATTTTTTTTTTTTAAAATTAAATAGGCTAAAAATTATTTCGATATTTTTAATATGTATTAGTAAAAAAATATTTTTGAGCTTCATTGCCTCCATTTTAAGATACTCCTCTCACTTTTCGAAAAATATATTAAATGCTTCATTTTGCGCTTTTTGGTGTTAAACAAATCTTGTATTAGAAAAAAAAATCAATTGAATATGGCTATCCGTGTTTCTAAACACAGAAAAGACAACCGCAGAAAAAGTAGGGCTTAAAGAACGAAAACGTGACGAGCACACGAAGATTTCCTATACTTTTGTTTTACTCAAATTTCGAAGCAGCAAAAATGTATTTTATTAGATGGATGTCAACACTCCATGCAAACAAAAGTTTTGACCCGTTTTGTTTTCTTTCGTCTTTAGTCGAAACCTACTTTTTACTATCACAACAGTTCTTCAATAGCATACCACATTCTCTATGTTAGAAAAAAGACATGATTTAGATTAAAAAAAGTTTTGGATTGCAATATATGCCAAAATGAAACTGTGAACTTGCCTTTGTAAATCTATTAGTTCTATACTTAATGTGGCTATTTAAATATTTTCTCAAAACTCTTTAACATTTATTAATTTATTAATTAAAAAAAAACATTTATTAATTTTAGATAAGAGCATTTGTATTAAGACACGCATATTTCTTAAATTTTTATTTAACAATAAATAAACTCATGTTTGTGAAAATTGCAACACCATGAAGGACTTACGCGAATGAACTAAAATTTTCAGAAAATGCAAATTAGCGCATGATATGCAAATGATTAGAATTTCAAATCCGTAGCGTAAGCGTATGCTGAGCAGCGCCCTCTGAACGGCGGATGGATCCGAATAAATAGACGGCTGTAGCGAGGCGTGTATGGTTATCGGTGGTTATCTGTTAGTGTTAAACGTTAGCTCAATCGTTACTTATGCCTCTTCGATGAACGAGAGCGAGATTTGAACAACTTACAGAGTCTGAACGGGGAGAATCATCGGCCTTCGTGAAGCTGGATTGTCTTATCGTGCAGTAGCCGCTCGTGTGCAGCGTAACAGCAGCACAGTGATGCGTCTTTGGAAGCAGTGGACGGACGAGTACCGGACAACTCGAAATCCGGGAGTGGACCCCGAAATGTGACGTCAGCTCGCGATGATAGACACCTGGTCCGCATGGAGTTGACGGACCGTACAGCTTCCTCTAGACAATTGGCAGCACAGTGGTCAATAGCTACAGGTGTTTCATTGTGTGCTTCATCAATTCTTAGACGTCTGCTGCAGCGTGGACTGCGCGCAAGGACTCCTTTTATACAGGATCCCTCTCCGCTAAACCATCGCCGCCTGCGGCTACAATGGAGCCGCTCAGCATAAAGACTGGCGTGCTGATTGGCAGCATGTCGTGTTTTCTGACGAATCCCGCTTTAATTTGTGGTACCATGATGGCCGCATTCGTGTCAGACGCTATGCCAGGTGAACGCCACCTTCTGGAGTGCATTATCGAACGCCACAGTGGACGAACACCCGGAGTTATGGTCTGGGGTGCCATAGGATATCATGGACGATCTCAATTGCTAAGAATTGTGGGCAATCTGAACGAAACCGGTACATCAGTGTAGTTCTTCAGCCCAAGCTGTTCCCTTCCTTCAAAGCTTGCCAGGCGCTGTATTTCAACAGGACAATGCCCGCCCTATATCGCTAGGACCGTTCAATCCTTCTTTGCAACGCGGCAGGTGCAGCTTCTTCCTTGGCCTGCGTATTCCCTGGATATGTCGCCGATTGAACATGTGTGGGATTTCGTTGGTCGGCGTCTCGCTCGTGATCCTCGTCCTGTTGCTTCTGCAGACGAACTTTGGGTGCGCATACAAACAATATAGAATGTTCTTCCTCAGGCAGACATTCAAAATTTGTTTGACTCCATGCCACGTCGTGTAGCAGCACTTATTGCGGTGCGTGGTGGCTACACTAAATACAGATTCCGATCTCTTGTTATTGTTTGTTTGCTTTGAACATTTAATCATTTATTTGTACCACTACCACTCAACTGTGTATTAAATTTCATTCAATTATGACGATTCCTTCATGGTGTTGCAATTTTCACAAACATGAGCTTATATTGGACCTGATGGCCGAGTGAATACCGCTCTGGTGTGCGCTGCCATTGGTGTTTGTAGTGGTTCGGATTCCACTTTAAATCGTAGGTTTTCCGTCTAATATGACTGTTGGTCTAGGGCTGACATCCCTACCCCATAAAAGAAAACATCTCCTGTCTCGAAATTTGTCAGTAGGCAGTAAATATTATAAAATAAAGAATAATAAACAATATAAAAATATAATAAATAATATAAAGGCATATAAATACGAATAATACAATAAAATACATAATAGTTAAACCATAATGCCAAACAATCTTCGAACTAAAACAGTTTCCAAAATAAATGAAATGAGACAAAAAAGAAAATATATTGTATGTGATATGTAAAATATAAGATATAAACTTATATATAATTTAATGATAAAAAATAAAATATGTTTTAATATTATATTCAATGCATCTAGAACTAAAATTTATATTTTCGTTAAAAGAAACTGCCTTTATTTTGAAGTTAAAAAATTTTTTGTTCCATTCGAAAATATACATCCTTCATATGCTAAAAAATATATAAAATATATATTGCTATGATAAAGGTATTTCAAAACATAAAACATGCGAATTTAAATTTCTTTTCCTCAACATTAATGCATATTTAATTTCCAGTTAGTATATTGTTGGCTTTCTTTTAATACCATAATACAGTAGAACCTCTTTAAGTTGAACCTCGATAAGTCGAAAACCTCCACAACTCGAAATTTTTTTTTTTTTCGTTCCCTTCCCTTCAAGCCCCAAAACCTCCATTACTCGAAATTTCAACCTTCTATAAGTCGAAATAATGAGTCAATCCCCACAAGCCCTTTTGGTATATATTTTTCCTCCGTAACTCAAAAAAAAAAAAAAAAAATTGGACCTCTGTATCTCGAACATTCGCAATGCCTGATTTTACAATCTTTTTTACAACCTTTATAATTCGATCATTTGAAACTAATTACCTCTATAACTCGAAGAAAAATAAGTTACCGACTTTAAGGATTTGCCGACAATGCACGCCATTGTTTCCTAAAAAAAAAAAGTATGAGTGTACAGTAAATAGAATAACCAATTCTATGAAACAGCAACTCGGAAGAAAAAGAATTTTCTGCTCTTTATAGCTTAGAGAATGCTATAGATAGCGAACGATCAAATTGACTAAATCAAAAAAATTAAAAAAAAAAAAATTAATAATAATAATTGACTTTTTAATACATAATATTTTTAATTTTAAGGTTGTTTCGGAATTATTTTGATTTTTTATTGTAGTACATACAATAAATAATAACTTTAAAGGTGATATAACTTTTAAGGTGCAAATAAACATGTTTATTACCTCTGTAACTTGAATTTTTATTTATTTTACTTCACTAACTAAGAATCTAAACCTCTACAAGTCGAATATTTCCTTACAAAATCCCGCGTAAGTCGAAAACTTTATGACTCGAATTATTTGGCGTCTCCCTTGAAGTTCGACTTACACAGGTTCTACTGTACCAATTGGCCATCAGGCCGCTTTTTTCTTTGGAGCCACAAAGCTGTCATGCCTCAAAGCCCAAGCCACCAACTCTCTGGAGAGGCATGAGCTCCTCATGTGTAGTGCATTACACACAACAGACAACCCAGAGGTGTAAATAATAACTCAGCCACGCCCCAACCTCGAAACGTAACGAGCAAAACAGGAGAAACGCTGAACCCTGTCCCTAACACATCCTTGTTATCGCTCTGTGAAGAGGCCCCGCCCCATATCAAATCTGGAGACATGGCCTGGGGTTCGGCGCTACAGGTTTCGGTTTTGAGTCGAAACTTGGAAAAGTTTTTCTTAAAATTTGATTTTTATTATAGCTTTATTTGATTTTTTTTATTATAGCTTTATCTGATTTTTTATTATAGCTTTATTTGATTTTTATTCGCATTATTATATCAAAACATATTATTATTATTATACCGAAACAAATAAGAATTTTAAAATTGAATTTTCTATTATTTGAAGTACGTTTATTATCAAAAATTTGTATATATATCCAATCCGAAATTGAGCTTATTATATTATAATAGATATTATTTACACATTACATATTTTACCAATTATCATCATCATCATTGGGGCAACAGCCCCATCGCGGGGCCTAGGCCGCCTATCTACTAACAGATTTCGAGTCAAGAGAAGCTTAAAGCGGTATAAGATTCTCAGCCCTGCCCCCAATAGTCATATTAGACCGGGAACTATGGTTTAAAGTGAATTCCGAACACACTACAAACATTCGTAGTACCAACAGGACTCGAACTCGAAACCCGTGGCACCGAGCGCCAGACACTCGGCCAACAGACCCTATTTTATCTATGATAACAAAAACGAAAAACAAATATATTTTCTTCACAATAAAAGAAATGAAAGTGAAAAACGTTATAACAATAAGTAACGAAAAAAAGATATTTATTAAAAATTCCATTACTCATATATATATATACAACAAAAATCTTTTTGTATACATGAATGCCTGTGTTTCTCACAACTTTAAGAATAGAAACAAGCCAAGCCTAACCTTCTTAATTCTTCCCTTACACTTTCTGATTTCAAAATTACAAGTTCTAAACTATAGGGTGAAATATTTAATCCACGAATCTTTTTAACAATAGAAGTCTTTGGAATAAAAAAAAAAAAATATATGTATATAAATTATCGTCTGCAGAAGAATCAGAAGGTGTAACGAGATAGGTTCCACCACTAATTCCAGAAATAAAGGGGGTGGGGACTCCTACGGTTGCAGTCAAGAAGAGGAGGAAGATCTGACAACTTAATAACCAGGTACACACCACTGGGTCAAGGACGGTTGAATAGCTACGTAATTCTCATGTAACCAGCATCGACAAGGTCGTTTGTTTACAAGGACGTTTGCAATCCGTGATGAGGTGCACTGATCCCTGATAAGGGATGACTCATCTTGCATCAATTTATTTCGGATGCTAAATTAACTTTTCTCTGTCAGTGGGTATCCAAAAGGGTATCTGGAATATTATTGGTCTTCCGGTGAAATCGTTTGGTGGGGGGCTAAAGCCTGAATGGCCAGTTGTTATAAAACTGTGGAAAAACCAGCGATTGCCATCTAAGGGTAGATATTCTTGTTAAAAAATGGTGGGCAATGACGTCATGGGTCATCTTGAGGTTTGTCGTCAATCTAGATTGCGTAATGGTTGAATATTATGTTGTTGTTATTTTATTTAGAAATTTTGTACCGGAACTTGCATATTTTCTCACGGTTAAAAATTTTCACGAATTTGTTTTTTTTTAAATTCGTAGGGTTCCCGAAAGTGAAGTTATGCTTCATTTCATTTCTTCTTCGAAAAATATTTGTATTATTAAAGTTTTATAAAAAAGACATTGAACTTTTAAAGTTATAACAAAAAAAAAAAATTGGCAGTCTTGAATCTTTGTTTACATAAAATTCGATTCGGATTTTTGAATTCGTGATATTTTTGTAAATAAATGTGTTATACTTTTCAAACATTAAAATACTATAGATAATAATAATAATAATGGTCAATGTTTAGTTTATAGAAAATCAGGGAATTTAAAAAACATATCTAAATTTGAAAAGATTGTGATATACATAAATTAATAATAATAAGCAACCCCTATACAAATAAAAAAAAAATTTTAGTGTAATGTTTTTAAATAATGTAAAAATGTAATGCTAAAGGTTTTGATAGTATAATCTTCATGTGTAATGTTGACAAAATAAAAGGAAATACTTCAATATTTCTATGATCAACTCAAAAAACAAATAATATAGCATTTTTTAAAATCTTTATTTAACATATTTTTTTTTTTCTCTTCCTATTGTAAAGTATTTCTTTGAGCAAATATTATCGGATTTCAATATTAAACAAATGTTTTTTCCTTTTTCAAAGGAAGGGAGTTTTCTTTTCTGAAATTTTTGACAGCTTAAATTGATAAAAACACTGTTTCTTTTTTTTTTTTTTTGTTGAAAATCAAAATTGATTATTTTTTTACTATAAGAAATAAATATTCAAGGACACTTTTGTAATTGTTAAATTATATCTTTAACTGAACGTTTTATAAAATAAATGAGTGCGTATGTCTATAGTTTTTAAAGACATTAAAAAATTACCAAAAATTACTCTTCAATTCTAAGTGGTAGATGGTCCTTAGAACACTCTATATGAAATCATTAGAAGGTGTTAGTTCCTAACTGCAATGGCGATGGCCCATTGCTATACTACCGATACTGTTGCGTCGAAACCAAGGTCCCCGTGCATAGGGAAAGTCAACGCCCTATGTCCAGTAAATATCCTGTCTGTGGGGGTGTCTGGTAGGGGGTGAGATGACAAGAGAGAAAGGAATATAAGAAAGGGAGTTGAACCACTGTAACCAACGAGAAAGGTTGTGTGGCCAGTCCATCCTCGAGTGTGATGGCTTCCTAAATAAATGAGTTCAATAAGTGTAACCCCAGAGAGAGGTTGTGTGGGCAGTTCATCTTCGAGTGTGATGTCTGCCTAAATAAAAGGAGATTAATTTATACAGTCCACTTCGTATATTATTTGAGTTTATTTGTGTGTGATCGACTGTCGAACAGATACTACTACTAATAATTCACCATTAATTTCTATATCTAACGATGATCGATTCATGTTGTAACCATGATCGAACCTAATCGATTCGATCCATGAGCTAACCATACTCGATTCGATTAGATGAGATGACTAACAAGTTATCGGTTCATCCATTTTTTCTCCTTTCAATCAGATGTTTATTTTCCCATTAAATAGCTGATTGAATTAAACCAATAAATTAATTTAAATTCCATCTTATGTTTTTTGATTTTTAAACCTATTTGAAATTGAATTAATTAGTAATTTAAATTCATTTATAAATTATGAGCACATCAAATTATTCTATGCATTTGGTTTCTAATTTTAAATTATTATTCCAAGGAAATTAATAACAAAAAATGTTAGAGAAATTTTAAAATAATATTAATCTTGCGTAAAAATATTTTTATGGAAATTAAATATGGAAATGGAAATTAAATATGCAATAATATTGAAAAAACCAAATTCACATATATTATGTTTTAAAATGCCTTTATCACAACAGCATTCACATATAAGGATTAGATATTTTCAGATGAAATAAAAATATTTTTTAACTTCAAAATATATACAGTTTTTTTTAATGAAAATATGAATTATTTTGTATTTAAGCTATAGATGTATTGAATATAAAAATATATTTTATTTATTATCGCTGCCCTTATATATAAGTTTAAGCCTCATATTTTACAGTTTATTGAATTTTTATATTATATACAATAACATACGATGTAATTTTTTTTTGTTTCTTTTTATTTACTTTGGAAACTGTTTTCGTACGAAGATTGTTTGGCGTTATAGTTTAATTATTATGGAGTTTATCACTATTATTCTTATTGATACGCTTGTATATTATTTATTATACTTTTATATTGTTTATTATTCCTTATTTTATATGCTAATATAAAATTTAACCTGACTCACGACCTAATGTATGAAGAGGGTAAATGATGTCTACTGGTGGTGTCTATTGTAGTCATTGCTGCACGCCTCTTGCAATAAAAAAAAAAAAGGACGTTTTCAGATGGAAATTATAAGGTGCATCGGTTGTTCAGTGGGAGGTATCTAGGTTTTCTCCCGTAAGACACGCAAATGCATTGCATTTACATTTAAAATCTGTATCTGAAAGCAATCCTTTCCTCATTATTTCAGCGGCCAATTGGCTAGCGCTCTGGCTTTTAGAACTACAGGCGTCAGGTTCGAATCCTGTGACAGAAAATGGATTAAAATACATCAGATTAGTTGCATGAGTGTGCATTTATCAACAAAAAGTTTCAGGGGGAATATTAAAATTCCAAAAATAAATAAAACTCATTTATTATTATTTTTAAATATTGATTATTATAATTATTACACAAAATTATATTGCTCTTTATATATATATATGCACACGTTCTATATAAATGCACTAATATATATGAATAAACGAAGTCATCTTAAAGGCATGGTTGTTTAAACTTATAAAGTAATTATTTAATACAGAGGAGAAATAACTCGGAATTTTTGTTAGTTAGAACGACATATTAATGGAAATAAAATTTTTAATAATACGGCACGCATTGCATAAGGTTGATAATTCGAATAAAAAAAAAATTGCAAATAAAATTCCTTTCATATTTGAATGAAAAATTTGTATTTGAAGTTAAAAGAATCCTATAAACCATAACAAAGATAAAAAAAAAAATTAAAACGTAAAAATCATTTGAATTTATTTGAAACGACATAATCCTAACTTTCATATCACAGTAGTAATCAAATTCTTCATCATCAAATTTTGTCACGTTCCCATTCGACAGATTTCGTTATTGAATATCAAAGTTGTTTGATGTTTTAATTAGTTCATCTTACATAAGCAAAGTATGAATTGCATCATTTCATTTTAATTAAAAATTAAAAGTGCGTAGAATCTGATATTAGAGAGTTTTTGCATACCGTACGTTAGTTACCGTAGGACGTCCGTTAGCTTTTTCTCCCTAGCGCGCATACTTATAGGAAACATTATTACAGATGCGCATGCGCAGTTTCCTATGAGCATGCGCGCTGGGGAGAAAAAGTTAACGGACGTCCTACGGTAACTAACATACGGGTATGCAAAAATTCCTATTGTTTCTTAAACGCAATTAATAATGTTACTTCAATTTCTTGCAATATAACGATAATTATAAATATTTAATTTTTTACTGTAAATATAATCAAACATTTAAATTACATCAATGACATGGGTATTATATTATAAGAGTTAATGTGATTCTAAGGTTATAAAATAATTGTGAAAATTCTAATAATATGTGAAAATTCTAAGGTTATAAAATAATATTTAATTTTGACATTTACCAAATAAAAGAAAAGTGTTCAAATAAATATGCAGTTGTAAAAAAATTTTTAAAAAAATAAAAAATTTTTTAACATTATTAGATTTAAAACGGGAAAGCCTTACTGACTACAGACTAAATATTTGTAATTGAAGTTCACCATAAACAAAGCGTCTTCTTCGTTGGTGTGCGGCCTGGTGGCCAAGTATCACAGGCTACAGGTTCGAATCCTGGAGCTGACATGGATGTTTGTGAGTGGTTCAGAATCACTTCAAACTGTAGGTCCCTGTCTGTTTAGCCAAAAGTATGCACAAGATGACCGTAGAGCGACAAGCCAAATCAATCTTCATTGGCACAACAGCCCCTGGTTGGACAAGACCATCTGCCTACTGTTAAATTCCGAAACATGATTTGTTTTCTTATTACGGGGAAAGGTTATCAGCTCAACTCTCTACAGGCTATTAGACCAGGACTACAGATTAAAATGGATTCCGAACCACTACAAACATCCGTGGCACCCGAAGGCCTCGAACCCGAAACCTGCAGCACCGAACACCAGAGCGCTGGTCACTCAGCCATCAGGCCCATAAACAAAGCTATTCATAAAAGAAGATCTTTTCAATTTCTTGTTAATGTTTTTGTATGAAGATTTAATTTTTACGTTTAAGTTATACGATACGATACGAGATAAGATATACGTGTAAGTTACTTCACTTCTAACCTATCCGCTCTCCACTACTTGAAAGCCCATATCATGTAATATTGTCGTTAAGTTTTATTTAAAAACAAAGCAATTATTAGATTAGCAGCTAAAAAAACCTGTTTTTAATAACTACGACAAATCTAATAAATGAGTTCGAAAATATTACACAATGAGTTCTTTTTATCATTAAGTGGTAATGATGACAGGGGTATGGTAAAATTCCCTCATCTTCTGAGATTTCGCTAATTTTATGTAATTTTTTGTATTACAGGTATTTCAATTGCATTTCAAATCATGTAACAGTGTTTCAAGAATATCGTGCAATTAATGGATTTTCCACAGCTATCAGACCGCATAAATGTAACTGATTATAATCAGAGAGCCAAAATTTTTTAAATAATATTTCATGGAATTTTTTTTTTTTTGATCCTATCATTAAATTAGGTTATTAAATATTGAAAAAAACATGAATATTAAAATATACGGCTTTAAAATATACGAATGTTTTTCTGTTAAAATTCGGCAAAAAATTGAGAAAAAAAAATTGACTTTTTGACTCTAGTAAAACACTCCAAGCTAAAAGAACATGTAAGCATATGCCTTTACTTACTTAAATGTAGACATATATCTTTTATGTATACATTGATTTAAAAGTATGATAATATTTTAAAGTACAGCAGAGTTCCAGCCGATCGAGTAATTTAGAGCAAAACTGAAAGAAAAGCGTAATATTTTTAACAAAAAATACCAATAACTGATCTTTAAATTTATATATTCAAAATCTTTTAGTTCAATGTATACATAATACTATTAAAAACATATAGTTAAAAAATTTTAATTAAAAACTTATTGTTAAAATTCTGAAAAATATTTTAATAGTTATGACTATTATCGTGTGGCGGTGTAGTAAAAATACAGTTCTTCAGAAATTAAATTAATTTTTTTAATGAATGAATTCAGTATTCTAATAGCTCGTGGTTAAATATCTGCATCTTAACTTTGTTCTTTCTTATCCCACTTGGTAAACAACAACATCTAGACAAGTTCAAGAACCCGTGTGGTCACATGGAAGGAGGAAAGGCAGCTTTTTTTGTAATGGAACACCGTAGGTAGAAATCTGACTTGGCTCCGTGATGCTGACTTTTTAGGGGGTAGGTTGTCAGACAAACGCTCTACAGTCATATTAGACAGGGACCTACGGTTTAAAGTGGATTCCAAACCACTACAAATAACCACGGCATTGCTGGGACTCGAGCTCGAAACCTGGGGCACCGAACGCCAGATCGCTAGTCACTCGGCCATCAGGGCCTAGTAGCTTAACATTTAATGATTCTAGAAACAAATTCAAAATAGTTTCTGAAAGCTAAAGATCTGATGGTTAAAATAAAAAAAGTTTCGATTTCTTTTCACAAAAAACGTGATTTAGATGTTGTTGGTTATCTTAAATGGAAACAATATTTTCCAGGAATGTTGTTTCTTTGCTTGTCAAAATCCATTCTTGACAACGCATTCTTTTGTGAAATAAATAACTTACACCAGTTTCCAGTTAATAATTCAGATCTGTTCGATTTTTCGAACAGAATGAAGTGACATTTAAAGATGCAAGTTGGTGTAATTTTTAACGTGTTTTGTCTAAGGGGAAAAAAAAATTTAGGATCAAAATAATTAGGTGCATATTGTCTTCTATTATGTAGGCAGTTAAACCAACTTTAATTTAACCAGCCCGCAACTACTGATAAAGAGTTTTGATTAAGTGAATAGTTTAATATTCCCACACTGGAATAAAACTGTCAAATGAGTGTTTTTATTTATATCTTTTTCAAATGCCAGTGTGTCCACGTGATCCACGCCAAACTCTCCAACTCAAAAAATTTGTATGATATCTTTATTACGTGAATCTATGTTTTAAAGTAATATTTTATTATTTATTCAGAAATGTTTCTTTTGAGGAACATTGACTTTTAAGAACAATGTCTCTTTTGAGGAACATTTTTTTTTCTTCGATCCCCTACCGTCAAACTCTTCAACTTAAAAAAAATTGTATGATACATTTATTATGTGAATCAATGTTTTAAAAGCAATATTTCAATTTATTCAGAAAGGATTCTTTTCAGGGTAATAAATAGAAGAGTAAAAGTGACTTTCATTTAAAATTATTATGAAATTGTAATTTTTAAGTAGAAAAAAAAAAAATAAATAAAAAAAACTACAATATACTTTATAAGGCATGTTTCTAGAAGTATGAAATTAATATGGCAACTTTAACCTTAACAAATTCTTAGAAAAAGCCATAAAAATGACGAATTTAATACAGTGAAATACTCTACACCCCAAACAACAAATCCATCTAAAATGATGCAATGGATAGTTCAGTTTCACAAATCTTCCGTAACAACTTAAAAGTGTAAAATAGTGAACAATTTTAGATATCCATAATGTAAAATGAGATAATGTGGTATTTCCAATAAACTTTTAGTAAGAAAGTTACAACCGTTCAATTATCCTGCTGTTACGTCATTTCATTCACAAGAATTTAAAACCACATCTTTACGGAACTGAAATAATAATAGGGAGCAAGATTTTAGTTTCGCAAATATTCACGATTTTTTTTCATCAAGAATTTTTAATGACCACATAAGAGCTGCTTAAATCTTTCTCGGTTCTACTTTGTACAGCAAATAAAAATCTAAAGTTATTAGAATCATAATTTATTCAAAGCTTTTAAATTTTTCGAAAATGTTTTATTTTTCTAATACTTCACATTTAAAAAAAAAATTGAAAATTTTCATGATTTTCGAAAATTTTTCTAATACTTCCACATTTCAGAAAAAAAAATGGTCTAAATACTTCACAAAAAAAAAAAAAAAAAAAATCAAAAATCAGAATTTTTCAAAAATTTTATTTTCTAATACTTCACATAAAAAAAAAAAAATCAGAATAAAAAGTTATTCCTTTTCAAATTGGATATAAAGCCTACAAAATTAAAATTTGCTTAATAAGAAGATAAATAAAATAACTTTGAAAACCAAAAATTTTTTATTTGAATGTATTGCCTCTTTATATTTGAATGAAGTAATTAAATAAAAACACAAGATAAATCGCACATCTCATGTAAAATAAAAATAGCTGACAATTTAAGATGATTAATGTATATTAATATTAAAATTGTGAATAATTCTGATGATGTGTAATGATTAATAATGATGATTAATCTGTAATAATCCCGATAATCTTAAATGTCATTCAATAAATTACTTTTGATGTTTAAGAAGCCAAATGACTATTATTTAAGATACTTTTTAGTTTTATTGTAACCAAATAAATTCTTCAAATTTATTCGTCTTTTTTGAAGCGGATTTCATTATGTCAGGGCGTGATCATTTTGTATTTATTAAATAAACAAAGAAAAATAAATAATAGTAATAATAATAAAGTAATAGTAATAATAATAATAAAGTATTTTGTTTTTTTTTTTTTGTAAAGGTTTAAGTATTTTGACAAAACTTATGGTGGGGATAGATTTAATTGAATAGTATTTTCCATCATTATACAAATCAATAGCAATTCTGCTGTATATATATGTAATGTTAGGAATTTTAATTTGTTAAATAAGTTTTATAAGATATTTCAAATTTGTAAGACTAATACTAGTAGATATTTTATTACTTTTATGCAAGTTTTACTGAATTGAGTTATATAAATAATTATGGTAAAATTTTGAAATATACAAGATATTTTATTCTTTAAAGATTTACGTAAAATTTTAATTATGGCAATTATTTTTTATGCAAATTTTACTGAAATAAGCTATATAAATAATTATGATAATAAACTTTTTAAATTTGCAAGATATTTTTTTTTCTTTAAAGGTTTAAGTATTTTTAAAAATTTATTTAATAAATATATATTACAAAATAATGAAAAGTGTTCATCAATTCAGATTTTTGTAAGATAATATTACTAGCACATGTTTTATTTCTTTTGAGCAAGTTTTACTAAAATAAATGACATAAATAATTAAGACAATTAACTTTTTAAATACTATAAATTATTTTATTTATTAAATTAATTGATTAATTTAATTATTTTTTGTTACTATTTTACAAAAAACCTGAATTGTATGTCGCTTTTCATTATTTTGTGCTATATATTTATTAAGTGTGTTTAAAAAATATGTAAACTTTTAAAGAAAAAAATATCTTGCATGTTTAAAAAGGTTTATTACCATTGTTAGTTATCTAACTTAGTCAGTAAAACTTGCACAAAAGTAGTGAAATATCTATCTTACAAAAATCTGAATTGTATCTCGTTTCTTATCATTTTGTGACTTATATAACTTAGTTATTATTTCAGTAAAACTAAAACTTATTTAATAAATAAATGGTCAAAATATTGAGTAACTCACATCAATTTTCGACATTAAATTACTCATTTTTATGTTAAAAAAATTCATTTTAGAATCTCCACCATGACTAAATCTTTTAGAATATTTTCATATTATTATGCTTAGAGGAAAATTTCTTAATTCTGTTAGCGATTAACAAAAGACACACACAAAAGAAAAACTAGGTAGCCCAGCAATTGACTATTTCAAAACTCAACTACAAAAATTTGGCGTAAAACAAACATTAATAATCTCGCCAAAGAAGAAAAAAAAAATTCAATTATCTTTAAATTTGCGACACCAGGTATACTTTTTCTAAAGTGTCAATTGGATTCATTCACGGAGATGACCTCAAAAACGCTCTATCACCAACTCGTCCTTTCTCCATTGATCCTCCATCATCGTAAAAAGTGTTTAAAATCATCATGAGCTCATCATCCAACGGAGATTCCGGCAATATGATTTCACATCCTGACGTCATTGAATACCACTTTATTGACGAATCTGCTACACAATAACTGGTATCTGCCTGTAGAGCTTCTTTCACAATGTAAAATTTCCGTCGTTGCGACCTTTCGTTACAAGTTCTCAGTAGGATTGTGATGACACTGCTAGATTGTGTGTCATTTTGAAAACTATTAACCGATAAAAAGGGGTGACGAAATCAATAGCATAGCATAGCATAGAAATATTTTATACTAATGGGAATTAATAGAAAATGTTTCTTAAGCATATTGAAGATGGACAATTAAAAAATTAGTATCAAGCTTAAATGTTCTAAGTAACAAGAAAACGAATATGACAGGAAATTTCTCCAAGTAAAAAATAAATTTATTCAAACATTGATAGATTAATTGACGTTGGACTAGTGTAATTATAGTTATTTGTCATTTTAGCATCATTATACGTTTTTGTTCAACCATTTATGCAGATATTCATGTGATAATAGAACTATAATGAGAAGGTTATGCTTTTTAGATGTTCTTATTAAAAAAAAACATTGGTAAAACTAATGGATTTTTTAATAATCACATATCAAATTCATATATTTGCCAAATTGTTAATTAAAAAAATATTTCTTACGCATATTGAAGATGGAAGGTTAACAAATTAATGTCTTAATATTTTTAATGTATGTTAAATATTCTTAATATTTTTTATTATGCTTAAAAAAAAAATTAAATCAGTAATGAATTAATGATTTTTTCATTGATGGTTGTATACAAAATTAAAAAAGAAATTTTGTTTTTATTACATTTCAGATGCCAACAATCACATATCAAATTCATATATTTGTTAAATTGCTAATTGTTATTCATGTTCTTATGTTAAATAAGTATAAGTAAATAAAAAATCAATATTTAACAATAAGTTAAAAAAAATATTTTTAATATTTTTTATTAAGCTTAAAAAAATATTTTATTTATTTTTGTAAATATTTTTATATTATCTTAAAAATTTTTTTAAATGCTAAAAAAAAATAAATCAGAATTAATGATTTTTTTTTTTCATTGAGTTTTCATTGAATTTTTTTTTTCTATTGCATTTCAGGTGTTAATAATCACATATCAAATTCATATATTTGCTAAATTGTTAATTATAAAATATTTCTTATTCATATTGAAGATGGAAGTTTAGCAAATTAGTGTCAAGATTAAATGTCCTAAATAACACGAAAGCAAATATGACAGGAAATTTCTCCAGGCAAAAAGAAATTTATTCAAACATTGATAGATTAATTGACGTTGGATTAATGTAATTATAGTTATTTGTTATTTAGTGTCATTATACGTTTTTGTGCAACTATTTATGCAGATATTTATCTGGTAACAAAACTATAATGAGAAGGTTATGCTTGTTCAGATGGCCTCATCGGAAAAAAAAAAAGTTGATAAAACTAATGGATTTTTTTTTTTTTGATGGTTGTGTACAAAATTAAAAGAAATATTGTCTCTATTGCATTTCAGATGTTAATAATCGCATATAAAATTCATATATTAGTTAAATTGTTCATTGTCATTTATATTCATATATATGTTAAATCTGTATAATTAAAATAAATCAATCTTTTAAAATAAGTTTAAAAAATATTTATAATATTTTTCTTATTAAATTTAGAAAATACTTAAAAAACTTTTTTTAAAAAATATTTTAATATTATTTTAAAAATATTTTTAAAAAATAAATTTTTATTTTTAATCGTTTAGATATAATATAATATATTATGTCTAATTATACTATATATATATATTGCCATAATGTAATATATTATATCTAAACAGTTCTAGATATTATCTAAAATTATTGTAGTAGATATATGATGTTGCAGTCATACATAAATAGGATCTAAATTAAAATAATAAATAGTTCGTCAACGTTAGCATTATGAAGCAGATTTATTTGCAATAGAATTCATATGGTCAATAAGTTCAATACAGACATTGTTTAGAATTGATGGCAAATTTTTGTAAAAGAAGATTTTTTTTTTTTGTTTGCAACAGAAAATAAAATAAATAAATAAATAATGGAGGTAATTATACTACTTATACTGCTGTATATTAGTTTCATATAATCTTCAGCTATAATAAAATTGCAGTAAAATTTAAATAATTTCTTTTTCTATTAATATATTACAAGTGTAGTATAAATCTTTTAGAATCTTATTAAAATTTTCTATGAAAAGTACTTCGCGTCACACTATTTTTAAAAATTCATTTCTCAAAATATTTTTTAAAAAGAACATGCATATAGTCCACTCGTGGATAGCTTGAAATGGTATACATCTGGTGTAACTACAGAAACAGACGAATCGATTATTCGTTATTGATGCTAGACAGGTATACGAAGTATAAATCTTCTTTGAAAGAAAACAAAATATAATAATTAACGCGAATTTTTTTTTAATATTATTTTTCTTTTAATGTCTTGAAATAAAATTTTAATTATTAAACATTTAAATTATTTTCCTTGCAATTAAAATCTCCCTGAATGGCATTTTTTCCCCTATGACGTCACTCTTTTTGAGTCCATCCAACTTGACTGTTTACTAATTTCCACTCTATCGGTTATTGGTCTATATATAAACAGATCTTTTTTTTTTGTTACCGTGTTATTTTACATCTGATACATAGATTGGAATTCTATCCAAAACAAGCAACTAGATATTTCGTATGTAACACTTTTAAAGACAGCTGTTTTGTCACTTGTAGACATAACAATTTCACTGAACTTCAAACCGGAATTTAAAAAAAAATGAATAAATATACAATACTAATAAGAATGTTTAACTATTCTGCATGCTTACTTTTTTTGAAATGGAATTTCGTTAGCCAAGCAGTTCTGAAAGCTAATTAGTCTGAATATTACAGTGATACATTATATACATATACCTATAGTGATTGCATATATAAATGCCACACACGAGACAATATTATAAATATGTGTTTCGATAGTTCATTTTTTTTTGATATAAACTAAAAAGTAATAATGCAATGTTATATAAATGAGATAAAAATTTGATACGTACAGTTACATTAATATTTTAGTATCTGATTCAGTTTTGGGAATAAGCAAGAACAAAAATATGCAGTCAAATGGTTTTTGTTTATCAATTACTTAATATTCATGTTTATAACTGTTTGTTCGCAAATATGTGTTGATTCAAATAGGCTTGTGCTTCTTAAAATATTATTTAAGAACAACATCGTTTTCTTTGTTTAGTGTAATTTAAAATTCGAATGTAGTTTTCTAATAAATAACGTACAGAAAAAAATAACATAAATAAAGATATTGCATTTATATATTAACATTAATGACAAGGAAATTTAACAGGTGGACTGAAAAGTTCATAGGCTGACACATAGATGGCACTACTAGTATTAAATCCATGTGATTTTTAGTTAGCCCTAACCTTCAAAAGTCACGTGTATAAATTTGATAGCTGTTGCACTATTAGTATGTGAGTTATAGCATTTTAGTGTTCATCACGTGCAGTCCACTCGGCTGACTGTCGATTGGACTCCTGTGTGAAATGATGGAGCCATGTTTCATCCATTCTCACATATCGACGCAAAAATTCGGGTTTATTAAGATTGAACAGCTCCAAACACTGCTTAGAATCATCAATTCGTTGTTGTTTTTGGTCGATTGTGAGCTCTGCGCGGCACCCACATTGAACAGAGCTTTCGCATATCCAAATATTCATTCACGATATGTCCAACACGTTCCTTTGATATCTTTAGGGTCTCAGCCATCTCAATCAACTTCACTTTTACGGTTATCAGAAATTATTTTGTGAACTTTTTTTGATGTTTTCGTCGGTAACAGCTTCTTTGGGGCGTCCACTGCGTGCATCGTCCTCGGTGCTCATTTCGCCTCATTTAAATTTAGCAAACCATTTCTCTACAGTGGATTTTCCTGGTACAAAGTCCGAATAACGTTTATCAAGTCAAGGCTTGGCTTCAATAGTATTATTTTTTTTTGCCAAAAAGCAATGCTTTAATTAACACATAAAATTCCTTTTTATCCATTTTTTCAAACTAACAAAAGTTGCTTCACTAAAAATACTATAACTCACATACTAATAGTACAAGAGCTGTCAAATTTATACACGTGTTTTTTGAAGGTTAGGACTAAATAAAAATCATATGGATTTAATACTAGTAGCGCCATCTATGTGTCAGCCTACGAACATGTCAGCCCAACTGTTATTTTCCAATCCCAATAAAATGGCGAATAATAGCAAAATATTATTCTAATAGTTTTTATTAGAATAATATTTTGCTACACGTCTAATCATTCGCTAGATCACATTCGTTGCTTTGATCTTACATCAAATTACGTTAATTTTCCAATATATATATATACATTAAAGTAAAATGAATATATGATGAGGTGGGATGTTGGAAAAGATAATGTTTGTATGTAATGTTTGAATGAAAAAGATAACGTAGCGCACTGAACTGTAGTATAAAAACACATATGTTATGACCTCAATCGTTATTACTTTTAATGATTAATAATAATAATAGTGTTTAATAAAAAATAGCGTACTAATAATAATTAGTGTCTTTAGTAACAATAATAATAAGTAGTGTCATAGTGTTCAATAATGTGTTCTTTACTATAAAAATATAATCTTTTCAAGCTTTTTACCTTTGGGGTAAAATCTTTGAAGTGTGAAATATTAGCATGCTATGGTGCAGGGCTGTCTAACAAATCCGTGACCAACCAGTATGACCAACATTAAATAGTACATTTCTTTAAAATACTTTAGTAATTAAAAATTTCCCCTTCAAATGGGGTTCAACGAATCTAAGAGTGAACAAAACTATTTCAAGGAATGGTCAAATATAAAATTATACTGGTATTTTAACTTTTTTTGATGGAATATCACCAAAACTGCTAGACAGGGTGTAATGAATTAGGTATGTCAATAGGAAAATTAAAAAATTATTTATGTTTATATAATTAAATAAAATACCCAACCAAGAATTATGTTATAGATGCATAATCGGAGAGATTTACAGATGCATAATTGCATAATAAGACTCTTCCACGAAGGAAGGATTGAACTACCTAAAAATAACGAGACAAAAATTCATTGAATACCGGATATGGTATCCTCTTACAAATTTACAGCATTAATTCATAGTTGAATGAATCCATACATACATGAATTCGTACAGAAAACATGGTTTTCTAAATCCATTGGTCATACCCCCTTTTAGGGTAATGGCAGAGGATGGTTCTCAGAGATGAGGAGCAAGTCACAATTTCCTTTCATAGAATGTTACAGACAACATCCTTCTATAAAATTTATGCCTGGAGATCTGGATCCTAGTGAATCTCCACTTTTTTTCCGAAAATTGCTCAATCAGATGAGACCTATGAAAATGGGCATTGTCTTCTATTAAAATGAAATCATGAGGAACTGTACCGCTGAAAGGAGAAGCATATGACTCCACCCATACATTTCACTGCTGTCAACGAGACTGACAAGACATGGAGACCTTTGCATGCATTTAATATGATGCCGCCCAGACCATCAAATCTCAACTGCCATGGTGATCTCTTCCTTGGCTGTTGGAGGACACACAGATAGCGGATCTATCTCCAGATAAAGGATAGAGGTGCGTCAAGAATCATGTTGGACTGGGATTCATCAGTGAATGAAACGTCCCCCTCCCCTACTTGTCCAAAGTCATTGTTCTCTGCACTATATTAAATAGGCTCACCCTGGACGAAGTAGTGAGCAGAACGCAAATTAGCAGGCCCTTGACCTGCCTTTCTCTATACGGATCCAGTATCCTAAAAGTGTTTCCATTAGTTAGAAGTGACGTAGAGCATTAAATTGTCTCTAGTAATCTGAACTTAATACTGCCCCACCCTAAAATGCATTTGTTAATATTCCACTAATTGCGATCATCGAAACGTTGGGGTCACTCATTTTAACAGTTTCATTTTTTTTTTTTTTTTTTTTTTTGACATTCGGTAAAATCAAAATGACAAATTAAGTGAAGTATGCAAGTGAACAAGTTGCAAAATTTGTAAGAACTCTAATAAAGCCTGTTTCTGTGCATGTACCACCCACGTTTAAATATATGCTTACGTATTTACACTAGATATTTGCATCTTTGTCCGGAATTATTAGATAAGCCTTTTATTCACTATTTTTCGGGAAAATACGACTAACTTTACAAATTTTCTAATTTTCATTAAACAAAACTTTTCCTTAAGCTTTTTCCACTGCTTATGCTACTGTTGTGACTAACTGCCCAGTGTCAGGCAGCGCAGGACAGGCACTCCATGAATAGTCTACTCATGGATGGAATGAAATGGGGCAGCCTGTTGTGATGCTTCTGTTGTGATGGAGCACTCGTAGGTAGAAGTCTGACTTGGCTCCGAGCCGTTGATAGGAGGAAGACAGTGCTTTCCGGGAGGACTTTTAGGGAGAATTATTCCGCATCGTATGGGATTGTTTTGGTTTGTCGCTTTACGGTCATTTTGTGCATACTTCAGGCTAATTAGATCTGGACTTGAAGTTTAATGTGGATTTCGAATCACTCACAAACATCCATGCCACCGCCAGGTTTCGAACCTGAACCACGTGTTGCCATAGGCCATAGCGCTAGCCAATTGACCATTAGGCCGCTGTCGTATATTAGGGAAAACACGGAAATATTCCCACCAGGTAGTCTGACTAACGAGGTAAGATACTGATCATCACAAACACCATCGAGTCTCATCGTTTTGAAACAATGTTTACAACAATGCCGCCAACGGATTGAACCTCAGCCCTAACGTTCAATAACGGCTCACGTTGCCACTGAGCTACGATTCGTGGCGCTTATGCTACTAATCACTATTTATGAAAATTTCATAATTCTATTTTTAGAAAAACAAGCTTTTATTGTATACATTTTCGTGTATTGTATTTAGATACTATACTTTAGATTTATAGAACAGGTTTACAGTTATTGCTTAATTTAACAATTTTACAATAACACTTAATTTTACATTTAACTCTTACATGATATTTAAAAAGCGAAGACAATTTTATTTTATTTGTAGTTTTTTATGTATCCTTTTTTTTTTTCACTGAATATCTAAAATTAAATAAACTATTTTATTTTCCTTATATATTTTTCATTTCAATCGTAGGTGGGAAAGAAAGGCATTTCTAGTTATTTTGAAGTAGAATATATTAAAATAAAACTTTTTTTTGTATCTATGGATATTTTGTATCTACGGATATTTTTAAATGATAGTCCTATTCGTTGTTTAAAACTTGTTATATATTTATGTATGAACGAAAACCACCTTACGAATTGAAATTTCAAATAATAAATGAAATATTATCTTAAAAGGAAAATTTCAAATAATAAATATTATCTTAAAAGGAAAATTTCAATTTCATATGCAATGTTTATTTTAACTAAAGGTTTTTGTTTCATTTCCGTATTTGAACCTACTAAAAATTTTTTGTTATAACTTGAAAATTGACTTTCTTTTTATAACTATATATATATATATATATATATATATATATATAGATTTATATAAATATTTAGATACATTTATATATATATATTACATTTTATATGGGTTTATCTTTTTAAAGGTGGTTTCTTAGTGTCGACTAGAAAATTAATCAATTTTGAAAAATGAATGGTAATTAAAATTACAGCTAATTCATTCATTTACCCTGAACAGCGGTACAAATAATAATAATAATATTTTACAAATAATTAATTTTTAATATCGAACATTGTATTTCAAATACCCCACACTACTTCTTAAGTATATTTTAGAATCCATTTAACACATAATTGTTACTTATTTAATTTTAAACTAATATTGTATAATCCCCTTAAGAATTTGAATCTCCAATCAGTACAGAAAATATTTAAATGCAAATGAGTACAGCTTCTTGATACGTCTAGTCATTATCTGGAGGAATGTGAATCTCCAATCAGTACAGAAAATATTTAAATGCAAATACAGCTTCTTGATACGTTAGTCATTATCTGGAGGAATGTGAATCTCCAAACAGTACAGAAAATATTTAAATGCAAATGAGTACAGCTTCTTGATACGTCTAGTCATTATCTAGAGGAATGAATCTCCAAACAGTAAGAAAATATTTAAATGTAAATGAGTACAGCTTCTTGATACTAGTCATTATCTAGAGGAATGTGAATCTCCAAACAGTACAGAAAATATTTAAATGCAAATGAGTACAGCTTCTTGATACGTCTAGTCATTATCTGGAGGAATGTGAATCTCCAAACAGTACAGAAAATGTTTAAATGCAAATGAGTACAGCTTCTTGATACGTCTAGTCATTATCTGGAGGAATGTGAATCTCCAAACAGTACAGAAAATATTTAAATGCAAATGAGTAGAGCTTCTTGATACGTCTAGTCATTATCTGGAGGAATGTGAATCTCCAAACAGTACAGAAAATATTTAAATGCAAATGAGTACAGCTTCTTGATACGTCTAGTCATTATCTGGAGGAATGTGAATCTCCAAACAGTACAGAAAATATTTAAATGCAAATGAGTACAGCTTCTTGATACGTCTAGTCATTATCTGGAGGAATGTGAATCTCCAAACAGTACAGATAATATTTAAATGCAAATGAGTACAGCTTCTTGATACGTCTAGTCATTATCTGGAGGAATGTGAATCTCCAAACAGTACAGAAAATATTTAAATGCAAATGAGTACAGCTTCTTGATACGTCTAGTCATTATCTGGAGGAATGTGAATCTCCAAACAGTACAGAAAATATTTAAATGCAAATGAGTAGAACTTCTTGATACGTCTAGTCATTATCTGGGAGGAATGTGAATCTCCAAACAGTACAGAAAATATTTAAATGCAAATGAGTACAGCTTTTGATACGTCTAGTCATTATCTGGTGGAATGTGAATCTTCAAACAGTACAGAAAATATTTAAATGCAAATGAGTAGAGCTTCTTGATACGTCTAGTCATTATCTGGAGGAATGTGAATCTTCAAACAGTACAGAAAATATTTAAATGCAAATGAGTACAGCTTTTTGATACGTCTAGTCATTATCTGGAGGAATGTGAATCTCCAAACAGTACAGAAAATATTTAAATGCAAATGAGTACAGCTTCTTGATACGTCTAGTCATTATCTGGAGGAATGTGAATCTCCAAACAGTACAGATAATATTTAAATGCAAATGAGTACAGCTTCTTGATACGTCTAGTCATTATCTGGAGGAATGTGAATCTCCAAACAGTACAGAAAATATTTAAATGCAAATGAGTAGAGCTTCTTGATACGTCTAGTCATTATCTGGAGGAATGTGAATTTCCAAACAGTACAGATAATATTTAAATGCAAATGAGTACAGCTTCTTGATACGTCTAGTCATTATCTGGAGGAATGTGAATCTCCAAACAGTACAGAAAATATTTAAATGCAAATGAGTAACAGCTTCTTGATACGTCTAGTCATTATCTGGAGGAATGTGAATCTCCAAACAGTACAGATAATATTTAAATGCAAATGAGTACAGCTTCTTGATACGTCTAGTCATTATCTGGAGGAATGTGAATCTCCAAACAGTACAGAAAATATTTAAATGCAAATGAGTACAGCTTCTTGATACGTCTAGTCATTATCTGGAGGAATGTGAATTTCCAATTATCTGGAGGAATGTGAATCTCCAAACAGTACAGATAATATTTAAATGCAAATGAGTACAGCTTCTTGATACGTCTAGTCATTATCTGGAGGAATGTGAATCTCCAAACAGTACAGAAAATATTTAAATGCAAATGAGTACAGCTTCTTGATACGTCTAGTCATTATCAAGAGGAATGTGAATCTCCAAACAGTACAGAAAATATTTAAATGCAAATGAGTACAGCTTCTTGATACGTCTAGTCATTATCTAGAGGAATGTGAATCTCCAAACAGTACAGAAAATATTTAAATGCAAATGAGTACAGCTTCTTGATACGTCTAGTCATTATCTAGAGAAATGTGAATCTCAAACAGTACAGAAAATATTTAAATGCAAATGAGTACAGCTTCTTGATACGTCTAGTCATTATCTAGAGGAATGTGAATCTCCAAACAGTACAGAAAATATTTAAATGCAAATGAGTACAGCTTCTTGATACGTCTAGTCATTATCTAGATGAATGTGAATCTCAAACAGTTCAGAAAATATTTAAATGCAAATGATTAGATGCATCATGAAGCGGTACATATTTTCATTTAAATATTTTCTGTACTGTTTGAGATGTAATGACTAAAATATATCTCATCAAGATAATGTCTGACTAAAAAACTATATCTCATCTAGATAATGACTAGATTTATCTCTTTTTAGAAAATGACTAGTTTTATCATCTAGATAATGACTAGATTTTCTCATCTAGATAATGACTAGATCTTTCTCATCTAGATAATGACTAATGTATTTCATCTAGATAATGGCTAAATGTATTATATCTTATCTAGATAACGACTAGATGTATCAAGAAGAAGTACACATTATCTAGATGAATGTGACTTCCAAACAGTACAGAAAATATTTAAATGGCATTTCTCAAATTTTTTGAAATTTTCACATTCCTTCTTTGGCATAATGGAAGGCGATTAAAAATCTTAATAAGCTACAAGCTAATCTTTAAATAAGCTACAAAGTTTGCACTTTAACTCTATTAAAACAAATATACAGGAAGCAACATTTTGCTACTATAACTTTTTAAACTGCAATTAAAAAAATCTACTCCAATAAAACGAAAACGGAAACTATTAAATCACGAACAGCAGTTTACATTTAAATTTTCTCACCTCTCACCAGTAGCAAACTAGGCGATTAAACTGGCTTCCGAGTCATTATGTCCCACTGCGTAAATTAATTTATCCACTGATTTCTATCACTTCTTTATCTTCTTTCTGGGATTCCTAACAGTCTACGTTTAATGTCATCGTGGCGCGCGGCAAACGATTATTCTCTGGGGGGTCAAAGACCCCATCCACCCCAGCTGGGGTCGTCTCGTAAGGATTGGGGAAGTCGATGTTTGACTTCTTGACTGATCTGCATTAAAAAGCGACAGCCGAATTCGGTGTCACCTTTGGCCATGCATCATCCCTGGCGTGGGAGAATTCGCGATGATTCAGAGCCGGGGATTTCCGCAATCGTCGTAGACCACCCGAAATACTGCATGAAAAAAAAAAAAGTCATTATATGTCTTTTAAATGCGGGGCATGTTCTCTGCTGTACTTTTAAGGTTTTTAGTTTGCATATTTTAATGATACTGAGCTTTAAATGGTGCTTTAGTATTGAACTCTTAAGGCATTTTAATATAAGGGACCCTATTTCATTGAATTTAACTTTTGTACTGCCATTATTTTGTATTAAATACCATAAGATATTTCCTGTAAGATGCTTTCTGCAAATGCAGGCAGTAAGAAAAATTTAGTTACCATAAAGTCGACTTTTTAAAAATAAATGAATAATTTGGTCCTATAATAATAATAATAATTTGCTCCGATTCTATATTGATTTTAGCAAATAAATATGAAAACCATACATTAGAAAAAAAATCAATCGCAATTACGG
Organism: Caerostris extrusa; assembly: GCA_021605095.1. Taxonomy (NCBI): domain Eukaryota; kingdom Metazoa; phylum Arthropoda; class Arachnida; order Araneae; family Araneidae; genus Caerostris; species Caerostris extrusa. The sequence continues at coordinate 102,366 of BPLR01013984.1, forward strand.
GTGCAATCTAATAACGAATAAAAGTAAACTAATAGACGCAAGCACTAACACAATCAGAAGCGAAGTATTGCAATGGCGTCAGATAAATATGGAAAAAAATTTCAATGCATATTGAAATACATTCTGAATGATGAATATACAATACAGTTCATAATATCCTATGAATATACAAGTTTAATCAAAAATAAAATGATTCCTTTAGTCATATTTATGGCTTCGCTATGGTTACCAACTATTTGCATAGATACCAATTTAATAGTGCAATAATTTTACATGATAATAATAAAATTGTTTATTATATATATATATTCTGAAATCAACATCTTCTGTTTAACGTGTTTATTTCAAACAATTCATTAATAAATATATTATATATCAATTAATTAATAATTAAATATACTAACTGTACCATGGATGTTTGTAGTGGTTCGAATTCACTTTAAACCGTAGGTCCCAGTCTAATACGGCTGTTGGGCTTAGGGCTGACAACCCTATCACGTAAAAGAGAAACATCTCTCGTCTCGTAATCTGTCAGTAGGCAGACGGCCCTGGCTTACAATGGGGCTGTTGCACCAATGACGATGATGACCTTATCTATAATATAAATGTCGTTTTGTGATATAACCAGAAAGATGATGATTTTTAAAGACCCCCTCCCTCCCTCCCCCCCAAACAACTTAAGCGTATATGAATATTATATTAGCGATGATTATAAAAGATGCAATATTTATGTGGTATATTATGCTTGTGCAAATGTTTTAAAATTAAAAACTCTATAAATTAACAACTAAATTTAAAAATTCCTAACTTTAATTAAAATAAGATAAAAATAAAATTAAAAAAAAAAGCTCCATCTCGCATTTCTCTTCTATTATTTTCTCTCTTCAATTGCTATTAACCTTTTCAGACAATGGTATATTAACTAAAAAGGTCAGTAGCGATTGAAATCCTGACTATTTTCAGGCGTGGGACATAACCGATAATTCCAAGTGAAGATATTTACTACTCTAAAGAACCACACACAAAATAAACCATAAAAAAAGATGGATAAAAGTGAATCATCTGCAGATATAGCCATCTCACGTCTCGCGAATGACTTACTCGTAAACACACCAGTGAAAGTTTGTTTAGCTATAAAACTTCAGCTGCTATTTTTTTTTTTTTTTTTTAATAATATTGTTGCAACTCTGCCTTGAACTGTGGGAGTTGAAGGTGTGTTTCCTATCTGGACAATTTATGCAATGGTAATTTAAAAATCGCACCATTGCCACAAATGGATCTGTAGGGCGAATAAATATGTCAAAACACTAGGCGTATATTTTAAATAAAACTAACATTTCACACCTATATAAACAGTTCTTTTGGTATAATTGTCTATAACCAAAATATATCATTAGATTTTAAAGATCAAATTTACAAAACGTAATGAAATATTTGAATATTTTGAGATAAATTAAGGACATTTTGAACAGTTTCAGATTAATTTAGTGCATTTTGATCATTCAGATAAAATTAGCCGATTTTGAACAATTTCAAATAAATTTAGCAATTTTTTTTTTGTAATTTTTCCAATTGCACTAAATTTAAAAATAGTGATATTGAACTTAATCATATAAATTTAGAAAAATTTTTGTAATTTTTCCAAATGCACTAAATTTAAAATAGTGATATTGAACTTTTTCAGATAAATTTAGTATATTTTGTGCATTTTCAGATAAATTTAGTGTGTTTTGAACCTTTTCAGATAAATGTATATTTCGAATAATTTTTTAAAGTGTGTTTTGAACATTTTAAAATAAATTCAGTATATTTTGTACATTTTCAGATAAATTTATAGCATTTTAAACATTTTCAGATAAATTTAATTCAGATATTTAGTGTTTGAACATTTTCAGATAAATTTAAAATGTTTCGAGTTAAATTTAGAAAGTTTTGAGATAAACTTAGAAACATGATTTTGGTAAAGATGCCTAAATATTTACAAAGAAATATTGCCTTATTTGGTTAAAAATTTATGGGAATAAATTTGACATATTATTCTTTTTTATTTCCTTCTTTTTAATTTTGTATATTCAAATTTTAAAATATGTGCATTTACTTAATTTCTATTATTAAAAAATTAAAAATCTTAAGTTCTATTTTAAAATAATGGAAGTGAATTTATATTTTACTGATTTTTAAATAAAGAAATTATATAGAATGAAATTTCTTTTCAAAAACAATAAATTAAAACAACAGTAAAAAAGTAATCATTCATAATATTTAAATATAAATACTAACATGAAATATTAGAATTTTAAGAATGAAATTAAAATCAAATTTTATTTTTGTAAAAACAAATACATTTTTTTTTTTTAGAATAAAGACTTTAAACAACTACGTATATAAACTAGCTTTATTGTTCATAAAAGTACTCGCTATTTAAACTAAGAAAACCACATTTAAGCATGGATTTCTATTCAATGGTGATTTTTATCAAAAAAACGACATTGAATAGATATTCATGTTTATGAATTAAACATTCTAAATGAACATGACCAGGTTTCTTCTTGCAAAAGGCAAATGAAAGTATGATATCAGCAGGTGTGTATAATTGTCAATATTAGTTGGTCGTTCTAAGTAATGAGCTCAAAATGATTTCATAAAATCACTCTCGTATATTTAATTGGACATTAAGGAGGAATGCTAACAAACATCGTTGAAGTCAAGGGTGGAGTACGCGCTATTTGAATATTTGGTTCATAATCATATCTTAATATTCTGCGGGCTCTCCTTTAGGTAATGGTAAATCTAATTGTATTGAATTGATATCTATTTTTAATCGTATTCCATACAGGATACGTTGGACGTTAACCTTTCCAAGGACGATTTCTTAAAAATGAAAACAAAAATTATTTGGCTACTTTTTTATTTCGTTTATGACTGCAATTTAGGGAAGTATGAAAAAGTTAGAAAGGGGACTGATGGCCGAGTAACTAGCGTTCTGGCGCTTGGTGCCCCAGGCTTCGAGTTCGAGTCCACTTTAAAATCGTAGGTCACGGTCAAATATAACTGTAGAGTTTGGGTGTAGGACTAACAACCCTACCTCGTAAAAATAAAAAATGTCATGTTTGAAATCTGCCAGTAGGCAGACGGCCTTGACCCACCATGTACCAATAATGTTCGTACCAATAATGCATGTACCAATAATGTGTTGCACCAATAATGACGATGATGATGCTGAAAGTTAGAAAAGAAGGAATATATAAATAAGTTGTTTTCAAGTGATAGGACCGAGGTAATTCGCCACTAGAACGGCACATATGTAACAAATTCAACATTATCAAGGGTGTAGCGCACCCGAGCTCTACAATGAAGCCCTATTTTGGATGAACAACCTTATGAATGACTTCTAGGGATTCACACTTTCCTCTTTGTTCAGTAGATAAGACAATTCCGGCCGACAGATTAATCATGCCCAAGATACGTAAACTTTCTGTTAAGTATTGCCTGTCTAGTTTCGAACTCATGGCTTTTATTTTGTACTCACATTATCTACCTAAAATAAGTCTTAAAAAATATTTTTTAATTGTTAGCAAATTATAAAATAAATAACCCATTATATAATTTGCTAAACTAAATTTAATAATTACAAATTATAAAATGGACCAATTTTTTATTAAACTATTTACGATAATATTAACAAAAGACAATTACTGTACTGAAAAGGACATTTTTTTTACAAACACTGCAGTCTTTTATCTGGGGCCTGATGACCGAGTGACTAGTGCTCTGGCGACGCAAGTTTCGGGTTCGAGTCCCGGCGTTTCTATGGATGATTGTTAGTGGTTCAGAATCTACTTTAAACCATAGGGCCCGGTCTAATATGACTGTAGGACGTGGGGCTAACAATGTTATCTTTAAAAGGAGGCATCTCCTGTCTCGAAATCTGCTGCAGGTAGATGGCATTGTTCCACCATGGGGCTGTTGCGCCAATAAAGAAGAATCTTTATCTAAAAATATTAATTGGTATTAAACTTATTAATTACAGGAAAATAATTATTTCGTACTAAACTAAATCTTTACTTCTACTATGCCATTCTTTAACGAGAATTTGAGTATTTAAAAGAGCTTAAATATGATAACAGAACTGCAAATATTTTCTCGGAAAAATTGATTTCAATTATGGCCAATTCTGAATTTATGGCCCGAAGTTTAAACTTATGGCAAATAATAATAAATAATTTTCAAATTTCAAATATGTTAAATTAAGAATTTTCATAGCATACACTTTCCAAAAATAATTTAATTCAGTATTCTTCGAAACTGCCAACATCGAAACGTATGGCATCGACGTTTGGCATCGATTAAGGTTGTTAAAGGTCGATTTCGGATCACGGGTCTATTGAGCATCGATAAAATTTCAGGATCGATAATTGATCGATTCATGTACAATGTAAATCGATGCTGATTCTTGTAATCGATGCTGATCCAGTAGTAACTTGCGCAACTGGCAGCTAGAAGGATTCTGATCCCGAATGCATTGATGTGTTCGTTTCAGCGACCACTTTCAAACACCAGTGGAGTCTAGAGAAAGTGTGACAACAGGTGTAAAAGCACATTGCAGTCATAATAAGGCTGATTGGGAGTTTTCCCGGTTTTTCCTCATACGAAACGCTAAGGCCAAATAATTACCCCTAAAAGTTCCCATCTCAGTATTCTTATCAAAAAAGAAAATGTCATTAAATGGCAGAAATCCCATTTTCATTTACGAGGAAAATTATATTATTTTGTTATACTAATTAAATTTTTATTTCTAATCAGTTATTCCTTGTAACAAGAATGCATGAATAGAACAAAAACTAGTATGCCTTTGGCGTTACTTTTTAAGCGTTGGTCAAATGTAATATATTCTACGTACTCGTAGATCCAAGAAATTAACGAACATTATTAACACTCAGATAAGTGACTTTTTTACTTGTCACTTCTTTTTCTTTTTACTATATAATAAGATGGAGGGGGTAGATAGAGAGTCAAGAAACTCTTAAAGGGATCGACGATCAAAGAAGTTTGATAACCCCTGATTTTAATTGTAAATGAATACTTTGATTACATCTTTTATATTATTGCCCTCATGCATGTTTTCTAATTTTACTCTAAATAGTATTTATTTTAAATAATTAACTATAATTAAGATTATTAATTATACTTATTACTATTATTTTATTATGATTATTATAATATAATGCTTTCATAGTTATTTTTCCATGGAGAAATATTCAAAGCTTGCCATGCTTGATTTTTTCATTTCCTTCTATTAGCTGACACTCTCCCTATATATATCTTGTTCAAATTTTCAATCGTTGATAAAATACTTTTTATTCAACCACAAGTTCAAATACATTTTTTTTTTTAAACTTGTAGGGGAAGACACTGGATGTTATACAGTTTTTTCAAATATTAATTCAGTAATTAAATTTAATTAATTAATTTCAGTTTTTTTTTTTTTTTAGATTTAAGTTGCATATATCTACCAATAGATGGCACCGGATAAACTTAAAAATGAATGAAAATTATTTATAAAGGTTTTTTGCAATATAGTGGAAAAAAAGTAGGAATTGATTTTAAATTTTTTTATATATATATATATTACTTGTTTAAAATAATCACTTAAAAATCAATAAAGAAGTTTACTCAATTTATTTCCTGAATATTCCATTAGAAGAAATGAAGATTTATATAGGGCTCGATGGCCGAGGGACTCTGGCGCTCGGTGCCACAGGTTTCAGGTTTAAGTCCCGGCAGTGAAATGGATGTTTGGAGTGGTTCGGAATGGAGTGGTAGACTATAGAGCTTCTATAGGATATAATAGGGGTGCATTGTAGCTTGGTATACCTGGATAATGTGGAATCTGTTACATATGAGCTATTCTAGTGGCGAATTATCTCTGACCATTTGAAAACAACTTATTTGTTTATTCCTTTTCTTTCCTGTTTCATTGAATTGCTGCTGCCTGATGGCCAATTGGCTAGCGCTCTGGCCGTTGGTACCACAGGCTTCAGGTTCAAATCCTGGAGGTATCATGTATGTTTGTGAGTGGTTTGGAATCGATTTTAAACTGTAGATCCGGTCTAATTAGCCCAAAGTGTGCAAACCAAGCCAAAAAAAAAAAAAAAAAAAATCACTGAATTGATGTCATAAAATGAATAAGACGTTGCCAAATAAAATATTTATTTTACATTTTTCACAAATCGTCCTATAGTCTAATCCTATAAGATCTAAGAGCGCAGGCCTGACAACCCTACCCCGTAAAAGTCAGCGTCACGGAGCCAAATCAGACTTCTACCTACGGGTGATCTCACAAAAGAAGCTGCTCACTCCTTCCATGAGACCACATGGGTTCTGGACTTCATCTAGATGTTGCTGTCTACCAAATGTGATAAGAAACAAACAAGATTTATGTAAACTTTTTACCTGTATTATTTTATTTTCGACAAAACTGTATTCTAATTGCAACGAATGCAACGAATTGAATCAAACGCAACTGAAACAATAGAATTCACCTTTTATAAATTTTTATTATTTTTCAAGAATGTTACTTTAAACATTCTTAAAACTCAATGCTGAGTTTTAGGATTAATTCTATTGTTTAAAAACACAAAAATTGAAACATTTATACTTAACACTCAAAATTAAATTTAAATTCAAATTGCATTTTGGTGGCTCGGTTTGAGTTAAGTAATTCAAACAGCGAAAAGCAATTTTTTTTTTTCCGTAACATTATCACAAGTTCTTCTAACAACCACCTCATCTTTCAGCTTCATATTATTATTATTATTTTTTCAGTTATAGAAACTGAGGTTAATTTCAGTAAGTTTCTTTTTAACTTCTTCTGAAGTAAAAAGAAACTTACTGGGAATATGAATTTTTCTTTTAAAAGCAAAAAAAAAAAAAAAAAAAAAAAAAATATTGCAGGAATCTCTCAAGCACAAATTTCAAAATTGCCATGCGTGCGATTTGCTACTTTATGCGAGTTCTTTTGATGCAAAATATCTTTGTTTTCAATCTGAGAATTCGTCATTAGAATATGCCTTTTGTACGTTTTTTTTCCCAAGAAATTTAAAATACTAAAATATTTTTTTTTGCGATTGAAAAGAATTTTGAAGCGTGTTTTAAAGATATTGTTTTCCAAGGTAACTGATACAAGAGTCCGTTCAGTTATTTTTTATATATCAAATTGAATTAAAAATTTTTGGAAAATTAGTAACTAAAGAATCTTTCAAAAAGAGAGAAAAAATGCATATGACGTCACAAACAGTTTATTCTTAGAAAGAACGTTGCTTTCCAACTATTCTGATGTAAGATTATTATAATCACTAGATTAAAAATGTATTCCAAAATGTCAAAAATATTACAATAAAATTATGTATTAAATATTAAAAAAATTTCTTAAGATTAAAAATTAAATTTCTGTATTAAAAATTTCTTAAGATTCTTAAAGATTCCTTAGTTAATAATTTTGGAGAATTATTAACTAAGGAATTATATTTATATATATAGATAGATACTGATATTTATATATATAGATACTTTTAAAAAAATGATATTTATTATGATACTGATATTTGTATATATAGACTTATATAAATAAAGATTTTCTTACATGCTGAGATGGATAATAAAATGGATTTTTTGAGAAATCTGTTTATGAAAATAATGCCTACGTGTTGAATCGATATGCCTTTAATGTATGTTTTCGTCTATTTATAACTATTTTAAAATTCCGCTTTTAAATTATTTATAAACTTTCATATACACGAAGAATTCAATGATTATTTTTTCTATCAAATTGAATGAAAATTTTTTGGAGAATTATTAGCTAAGGAATCTTTCAAAAGAGAGAGAAAAAAACTGCATATGATATCTGATATTTTATTCTGAGAAAGTTTTTAGCATCACTACCTTAAGAGAATCACTACCTTAAGAAATGTCTTCCAAAATCTCAGTGTCACGATATAAAAATAAGAAAAATCTGTCTTCAAAATAATGCACAGAACCAATATGCCTTTAATGTATGAAATCGTTTCTTTGGAATTTACTACTACGGCTATTTTATAGCTATTTTAGCAGTTATTTATAGCTATGTTTTTGGTTATTTATGGCTATTTCATTTATAGCTATGTTTTTGGCTATTTATAGATATGTTTTTTGGCTATTTATAGATATGTTAAAAGTTATTTATAGTAATGCTTTTGGCTATTTATAGCTAAATCCGATTTAAACGATTTAAAAACCTTCATATACAGGAAAAATCCAATGTTATTAGACTAATATAACGAAAGATTTTCTTACATGTTGAGATGGCATAATAAAATGGCAACAGAGATGGATTTTTCAATTGGTGAGCATTTTAAACTTTTGACACTTTCTATACTAAATATGTAGCAAACCAGAGTTACTCAGGGACTACGACGAAAACATGCTACGCTGCAAAGCAACAGCAGTTTGGAATTAATTAGTAAGGAGATCGCAATGTCTTTCCCAATTATTCGAGCAGAACTGCAGGACTTTCTTAAAATATATTCTATTTTTCTTAACCGGCTTGATTCTAGTCACGCCATTAAGCTATAAGTTAATATGATCTGTATTTTTGTCCATCTTCATCATCGATAGGGTTTTTACTAGTAATTAACATAGAATTAGAAATCACAAGTTCAGTTCATTTAAGATCTTTTATATTATTTTAATTTTAAAGCGGAAATGTTCTAGGAAAGCATAATAATGAGAAAAGCACATTTTTTTTTTTGAGTTGAAATAATAATTTTCTTTTGTGTTTCTTTTATTTAATATAAAAAAAAAGTTTTAAGTTTTTGTTACATTTAAGAGTTAAAATTGTGCCATTTTAAATTTGTATGCATGGTATGCTTTTTTTTCTTTAATTTTGTATTTAATGTACGTAATTATAAATTTTTATATCATTATATAATTTAATCAAATAGAAACAATTTACCAAATTTATCAAATAAAAATTTCATCAAAATATTTTACTATTAATTATTTACTATTTATTATTATTCATTTTATTATTACTATTATCAAAATATTTTACTATTATTTCAATTACTATTTTACTATTAGTTATTTTCATTAAATATTTATTTGACTATTAAAATATTTTACTATTATAGCTACTAAGTTATTGTTAAAATTAAAAATTTTGATTTTTTTAATTTTTCAAAAGTAAAAATATATCCTAAGAAAACATGTACCATTCCATATGAAACATCTTATTAATAAAAAAAACTCACAAAATTTAAGCCTTCTAAAACTGATTCATCTACTTAACAAAGTTGAAAAACGACATTCATTATCAATACAGCGCATTATCAAAAAGCCATTGAAAACTTTTATTTTCATACAATGCATTTATTACCTGAACAACCTACATGCATTTTCAATACAAATTTGGTACATTATTTACCCTTTTATAGAATTTGTTGAAGCTCTAAGTCGTTCTTCTGAAGATTTCTTGGAACATCCATTGTCATCACAGCCCAGGTGTTTGAATTCATTCGTTATTTGATGGCTCGTTTTTTTCAAACACGTCTAGTCTGGAAAAGTGGCAATTTATTCCATTTTATAATAAAATAGAATGTCTTATATTCTTCTGAATCTCGTGTCTACCGCGAAGATTCAGTGTCTCGGATATGAGGTACGAAGAAGGTGAATGTTCTTTTGATTTGCGACTTCACACAGGCTGGCTGCTGACGGATTGCCCTGTCAGATCTGAGTGAAAGGTATCGTGATACTGGAGGAATATCCTTGAAAACCGTTGGGTATTCGCGCAGGAAAATATGTTCGTAGTGGGTAATAAAATTGTAATAATGCTTTAATTAATATTCATTCCATTTTGAAGCTCAATTGCATGGATATAATTTTTTTATTGTATACATAAGAGTGCTAATGGGTCATGAATAAAGTATAGAAGAGGGAATTCCAGAAATTTTTTAAGGCTTCCATCTCTCTAGACTTTAATAATCTGTACATGATTCAATTTAGCAATAATTGCAAAATATTACGCAATAGTTACTAATTAATGTAATCTGTACAGGATTCAATTTGTAATAGTTGCCAAAAGTTGCAAATATTACTTAATCTGTACAGGAATCAATTTGTAATAGTTGCAAAATATTACGTACTCTGTACAGGATTCAATTTGTAATAGTTGCCAAAAGTTGCAAAATATTACTTAATCTGTACAGGATTCAATTTGTAATAGTTAAAAATATTACGTGCTCTGTACAGGAATCAATTTGCAATAGTTGTCAAATATTCCGTAATCTGCAATAGTTGTAAAATATTATGTAACCTATATAGAATTGAATTTGCAATAGTTGCAAAATATTATCCAAGTTATAATCATTGTTAAAATTGAATGTATATAAGCATTTTGATATTTATTGAATCTCGTATTATAAGAAATATCTGGAAATATATATTTTATATATACTTGATATTAAAAAAATATTTAGTAAGATATTATATATTTTTAAATTGTAACGCGCGGTTTCATAGGAGAAAACCTCTGGCACAAATCGTCCTAGAATTTCATTTCACCCGCAAACGTGGTGTGTCGGCATGGTGTGGTCTGGTTGCTGTATATTGTTTTGCGACTTCACACAGGCTGGCTGCTGACGGATTGCCCCCCTGTCAGATCTGAGTGAAAGGTATCGTGATACTGAAAGAGTATCCTTGAAAACCGTTGGGTATTCGCGCAGAGAAAATATGTTCGTAGTGGGCAATAAAATTGTAATAATACTTAATTAATATTCATTCCATTTTTGAAGCTCAATTGCGGATATAATTTTTTATTGTATACAGAAGAATGCTAATGGTATATGCTACTATTATGCTAATGCTAATGTATGTTAGGTCATGAATAAAATATAGCAGAGGGAATTGCCGAAATTTTTTAATGTAAAGTAACTTGTATAAGATACAATTTGCAATAATTGCAAATTACTACCCAAGCTTTAATTATTCGTAAAAATTGAATGTATATAAGCATTTTGATATTTATTTAATCTCATAATATAAAAAAATTCTGACAATAAATAATTTATTTATACTCGCTATTAAAAATTTTTCCATTAAGATGTTATACATTTTTCTACTGTAACGCGCGGTTCCCCAATGAGGAGCACTCCCTGGCTTAAATCATCCTATATTTCTTTTCACCGCTGTAGCAGTGGAACGTCATACTATATGTAATAGCCCGTGTTTTCTCCATCCTATGAGAATCGTTTTAATTTCAGTCTGAACTTTGGCTTCCTACAAGCATTGTGAGATCCGGTTGATGTATATTGATTTACGACTTCACACAAGCTGGTTGCTGACGGATTGCATTGTCAGATCTGAGTGAAAGGTATCGTGATACTGGTAGAGTATCCTTGAAAACCGTTGGGTATTCACGCAGGGAAAGATGTTCGCAGTGGGCAATAAAATTGTAATAATACTTAATAATATTCATTATGTTTGTGGCTCATTTGCACGGATATAATTTTTTTATTATATACAAAGGAATGCTAATATGTATGGAAAGTCATGAATAAAATATAGTAGAGGAAAGTCGAAATGTTTTGATGCTTCCATCTCTCCCCAGACATTAAAAAGAATTAACGTGGAAAGTAATCTGCATAAGATTTAATTAGCAATAATTACAAACTACCACACCAGATTTAATCATTCGTAAAATTGAATGTATATAAGCATTTTGATATTTATTGAATCGTATTATAAAAAATATCTGCTAATAGATATTTTGCATATATACTTGCTATCAAAAATTTATTCTGTAAGATGTTATATATTTTTCTACTGTAACGCGCGGTTTCCCTATGCCATACCTTTGATAAATAATGCATGTATATTTTAAAAATTTAATTAACTGGTAAAAATTATCTTTGAAACTTAAAGTGCTTATCTTTTTTAGAGGCTAAGTTATAAAATGGGGGGACTAATAATATGAAATTTTAACATGGAAAATTGCATCGCATGTGTATGAACCGTCACTAATTTTTTTAACATTATTAATTAGTTACGTGCCATTGGCATATTTTCAAAATACAATACGCATAAATATTATTAGTAAGCAATTTGAGATTTCTTTGAATCAATTAATAAGTGGTAGGCAATTCGAAAAGAATTTTGATTTTATTTGCACGGGATATGTTTATAAAAAATATATAATAAAAATAAAGTACAAAAGCACATCTTTCTTTCATAAACAATAAAATATTTTAGTTCTAGTGAAAAAATATTTGCAAAAATAACAACAACATATTTGCAATTGCTATCTGGGAGATACCGAATCAATATCCTAGGGACAGTGAAAACCCACCCGTTTATATATATAAAAAATGCAACAATGTCGCAAATCAATCTTCCTCCCACCTTCTGGACAAGGGTGACGACCATACAATGACACTTCCATCTTTTGCAAAAGCTGAATGACACGCGTCATCCATTCGAAGCGGATGGTGACAGGTGTTGCCGCAACTGACCCTTGATGAACTTCATTAAATGTCGCCAGACTTAGGTGCAAAAGTGGGAACTGTGCATCTTGGGCTCTGAATACCATTTGTTCCAGGGAGATAAGTCACCGATGCTATCTCGTCCATACTCGGGTCTTAATCTGCGATGAGCGAAACAGCACGCCCACCGGTCACAATAAAGTGGACTCGCTGAGTTGCCTACGAATCGCTTCTTCCTTTTTGTTGTTCAAGGGTGTCTTGGGATCAAGAGGTCACAAGCACCCGGTGTCGGAGAAGGCTCTGGCGTTTTTAAAGGAATTAACCTTTTGTGGTTATTATTAACTTAAATCATGATGGTTCAGTAGTTACCGAAATTGGTTTTTCAAAAAGAACGCCGATTCGTTAATGAAGTCTCATAATGGCAAACTCATTTTTGTTTAATTCTTCGAATTTTGGTATGTTTTTGTGGTTGCATTCGTCGGGCCTTATTGATCTTAATTATTCTTAAGAAGAACCAAGATTTGTTTAAAAAAAAAGATGCGTAAACAAGGATATTTCCCCTGTTTTGAAGTAGTTAGAAGAATGGGTAGTTGCTGATTATAATTTGTTCTTAAAGTGGATCCAAATTATGCATGAGACGCAAAAACTTTGAAGCCATTTGTATTTGAAGAAAAATCGATATCCCTTCAATGTTTTATCAATAATAGTTTTAAAAAGTACATTTTGAAAATTACGGGCTATTACAAAAGATTTCGAAATATGAAGTTAAGCTTAACGGCTAAATGTATATATATATATAGAGAGAGAGAAAGAGAAAGAGAGCTTTAGAATATTTGGAATTAGAATATTGGGAGGTTAAATTTTTCCTCCAATGATAAGAAAAGGTATTATGAAAAAAAAAAACGTATATAATTTGCTATTATATAAATCGAAAGAGTGATCTGTTAACAAATTTAAAATTTTGACGCATAAAATATTTAGTTATAATGTATTATTTATTTAATCGAAACGTTAGATTGAACTTTTAAAATATACAAATAAACAAGTTTATTAATTTATTTTACTAATGTTCAAACATGTTATCCTGCATTAATAAACAAGCTTATCAATGCAGGATAACATTTGATATCTCCGGCCAATCATTTTTATTTGCAAATTGTCATATCAAGTCGCATTAACACATCATATCAGTTGACAATCAGGAATAAAAAGAAAAAATTACAAAAAAATATTATTCATTGTACTAATACTTAAGTTTTCTCGCTACAACAAATAAATGAAAAAAAAAGTAAGATTTTAAAAGCAAAAAAAAAATAAATAAATAAAAATAAATTACAACAATGTTTTTGAAGTAACTATTCAAAAAAAGTCAGTTACTTCAAATTATTGCCCAGTAAAAAAGATTATCACAAATCGTTTTCGTATTCATTATTTAAAATTTTTTTTTAACTATATCTTTATAACCACTCTACATATTTCTTTCGAAAATTTATTTATCTATTAAAATCATCAAATCGCATAAATATTGTCCATCGGTTAGCAGACATTTTTCCTGGAGCACGTATCCGCACATGTTAACAATAGCTCCCTTTTATCACGGCCAATAAATAATGCATTATGCATAAAGGCCTTGACAATGATACGATCAGAAGAAACGACCTCGAAGAACTGGAATAAGTCTTTTTTCTGCCATTCCTTATTCTCACCACGTTGAGACGGAACACTTTCACCAACTTGTTTCCAAGTTTTACTTTCTTTAAAAAAAGAAAGTTGGTTGGTTTTTTAAAAAAGAAGTAGTTGGTTGATCGTTTAGAGCCACAATTATCAATAAAAACGCCTACCCTGAAAAAGAATGCATCATTGGAAAGAATCGAGACCTTTCGTAAACTTAATCCTTTTTTTTTTTTTTTTTGCACAGACATCTTCACTTGCGCACAAACTGTCCAGTCTTGTTGAGTGTGAAAGATATAGTGACATTGGTAGGTGGAGTTCGCCTTCACAACATTAAAATTATGTGTCAACTAGTAGAGGTGAATAACTTTCGGTTCGGTCCAAGACAGACCCATACAAGGTGAAAAACTTTTCAATGGGACGTGGGCAAGACACAGACACACTTTGGTGCCCAATTGCGCGCATTCGAGTGAGAGATCGGAAGTGAAGAGGTGGACCATTACTTTCGCGCACACTGACATATATTTTGTCTGGGGAAAGTGATGAATTTCGGAAGTCTTTCCAAGCGAAAAGGTTGGGCACACCCAACTATCATCAGACTGTTAATGACCCCGCAATGAGTGATATGCTGGTGTGATTTTTAACATTCGATTGACTTCTAAGTTGTGGCCACTCTTCGGAACAGATGTTAAGAAAGAGTACTGTAGCAACTGAAGATTAACTGAATCATTAATTGCTAACGTGGTGATGAGATGAAAGTAATAAATAAGGTAAAATATAACGTGAGATCAGAGTAATAAATTTTAAGTTTGCATAATACAGAATCTTTATCAAACATATTTGCTTTTGTTTATATTGGCAATAAGTAGATCAGCAATTAATGATAGCTTCCAGTCTTGAATTTTTTTTATAAATATTTAATAAGAATACTAATAATTTTAGTAATAATTTTTAATAAAATTTTTTAATAATATTTAATAAGAATAATAACTTTTAATAGATATTTAATTTTTTTTTATAATTATTTAATGTTAAAAAGAGTACTGTAGCAACTGAAGATTAACTGAATCTTTAACTTCTAACGTGAGTTGAGATGAGAGTAATAAAGTTTAAGCTTGTATAATACAGAATCTTTATAAAAATATTTAAATTTATTTATATTGGTAATAAGTGGATCATTAATTAATAATAGCTTCCAGTTTTAATTTTTTTTTTTTATAAATATTTAATAAGAATTTAAAAATTTTTTTTTAAATAATAATAATAATTTTATAAGTATTTAATAAGAACAAATGTTAAAAGAGTACTGTAGCAACTGAAGTTTAACTGAATCTTTAATTACTAACGTGAACTGAGATCAGAGTAACAAATTTTAAGCTTGCATAATACAGAATCTTTATAAAAAATATTTACCCTTATTTATATTGGCATTAAGTAGATAATTAATTAATAATATTTTACAGTTTTCAATATTTTTTATAAATGTTTCATATAAATGAACTTTAAATTATGAATTTCTATTATAGGCATTGATAAATATTTCTATTTTTGAGAATTAAATTTAAAAACTGCTTTTAAAAATATTTTGGCTGAATTGCATATTTTAAATTTTCAACAATTAATGAGTAAAATACTATCCATCCATAAAATCCACAATAACGATGAAATTTTATTTAAAAATTTTAATATTGATATGTTTTTAAATATTTTGAACAAATAACATAAAGCTTTAACTTCAAAAAAAAAAATATGTCATATTTTGTTCTAGTAGAATAAAGTCACTTTTATAAACATAAACATAATAAAAATTTTCTTTGTTTCAATTTTTCAATATTTTAGACAATTTCAAACTTGCATACAATGTCAAAGGCAATTTCAAAGCTGTATGCAATTTCAAAACTATATACATATATATATATATTAACAAAACTATATACATATATATACATATATAAATTATATTGAATTAAATATTAATTATATTTTATTATTTTAATTATATTTAATTATATTTAATTGTATTTTATAAATTATATTACATATGTCATAAAGACAATTTCAAAGTTGCAATTTTTTTGCAAAGGATATTTAAAGAAAACTTCCGAAATATTTCAATCATTATTTCGCAATAACAAAAATACATAAGCATATGTAAAATTTAAAAATGAAAAAAATTTTTTGTCGACGTTTTGATTTATTTTAATGCAATTCTGGATTCAAATTTTAAGTAATAATAGCTTTGAAATTACACACAGAACCCAATCAGGATGCATTCCAACCTTTCTTTTCTTAAAAGAACGAAAAAAGAATCCAAGAACATTAACACGTGTAGTTTAGGATATGAAAACGTTTTGTCTACGTGATGTTGACAAAATATTATATGACTGTCTCTTTAAGTCACAAATGCTTTTGCAGGTTGCAAATAACCTTGAACAAAAACAGCAGAATCTTACCTCTTACCAAGCCACACTACGCTTCGTATTAACGCGTAATTTCTTCTCTTTTCTGCTTTTCGAAAAAAGAAAGTTGGGAAATAAAACATTCTAGAACTCCATTATAAAGGAATAGTAAAAATGCAAATAAATCAGATCCTGATTATTAGAATATAAAAGGCATAGTTTCATTTCCATGCTAACTTTTGAATGAATTTTTTTGTTCTGTTTCAATGAAAATTTTTGATTTAAATATTTTTTTTAAAAACTAATTATGTTATTTTAATCTCTATTTTCATTGCTTCTCTGAAAGAACAGTTTTTGTCTCAATAGTATTGAAGTCGTAGTATATTAATACGAAAAGTAATTATTATTCTGCATAAATAGATTTTTACTAAGGAATTATTGAAATATAGCTAATGAAAGCTTCATATGTATATATTAATTATAAATCCACATTTGATTAAAAATTCTTTTTATAAATTTAAATAAGGCAAATTAAATATTAAAAATAAGCTAAAAGCTGATTTCGTTTACTTATAATTCCATCTTAAAATTTCTGGATATTTAACATTTTGATAATATCCAAATGTTTTCTTTTTGTGTACTGTTTTATTATGTCTGGTTTTCTGTGGTCTTTTTCTTGATTTTATAGTGCGATTATTTTTGTGCGGTATATAAAAATTCCATCAAATACATATGCATATTACGAAAAAAAAGAAAAGTGACTGTTAAAAATGTAATTCAAAAAGTAAAAAACATGTGATTATTAAATTGGAAAATAACAAGCAAATTAAATACATTAATTTTTTTTTTTTTTTTAAAAACTAAAAACACGCTTTTTAGAGTTAATCAAATTAAAAGTAGAAAAATAATTGTTAACATAAGAATAAAATGACTGACGAGAAAATGAATGTCACTGTTCTAAAAGCGTGGGGTACTCGATATCAATCGTTATAATTTTTCACTAGTTTCATTCCGAAATACAGAGTTCGTTTAAAAATGTCATACAAAGCACCCCACGCTTTTAGAACAGTGACATTCATTTTCTCGTCGGTCATTTTATTCTTATGTTAAGAATTATTTTTTACTTTTTAATTTGATTAACTCTAAAAGCGTGTTTTTTAGTGTTTTTAAACTATAATATTTAAATGAGGTCCCGGTACGGTGGATTGGAACTATAATTCTTACAATAATTTAATTGTGAGTAAAACAAAGGTTAAATGCGAATATATCGTGCCAGCCAGGATTCGAACAGAGAATCTCCTGATCCGTAGTCAGGCGCGTTATCCGTTGTGCCACTGTGCTACGTAGGTTTGAATGTCTTTACTGAATACTTTCATTCTACAGGGTTAAATTGCTCTTCATAAGTTAAAATAAAAATCCTAATCCTGGTGATCCTAATCATGATGAGATAATAAACTTATCAAAAGATTTTGTTGTCGTCGGTCCTTGATAAGTCTACAACGTTTAAATTAAATCTGATCGCTTAAAGTAGGGCAAAAATCGAGCCCAAAGAGTCAGTTACAAACAAACATACAGGTGAAACAAATAAAAGCTTATTAAAATAGATTTTTCTTTAATAATTCGTGAATGAAATTTGAAAAAGTTATTTGCAATAACGTTTTTTTTTTTTTTTTTTTTTTTTTTTTCACATTGTATATATTTTCGTAGAAAAATGTTTCAAAATAATATTATTAATTAATAAATTAATTTTTGGATAGTTAATTAAATATATCAGAAACAGAATACTATTGCAAAGGATTAAAGAAATAAAGACCTTCCCCAGAATACAATGAACCGTCCCAAACATGACAACACGATTCATTTCCTAGATAATCTCATTGAATAGACAGCAGCAAACGAAAGTTTCAGGAAAGGAAAGCGCAGAAACAGTGATAACTCCTTTTCAAATTATCACAGCCACCCATCAAAAATGATGAATTGGCACGTGTCAGTGTCATTCGATTCATTGTTGGGAACTCTTTCATTGAACATTCGAAAAGAAGAAAGAACTAATAGGAAAAGTGGGCATCAGGTAATTTGATCTAATTCAAGTTGAATGAGTTCTGAAAAAAAAACAAATGGATTTTCATCAAATAATGAAATAAAAAAATTAATAATTCTCTTCACTGGATTACGCATGTTTTTTTTCCTTTTCAAATATTACAATGTAGTCATATCGTAGATATAAACTTAATTGATATGAATTGAATTTCTCATATGAAAATTTAAAAACAAATTTTATTATTTATATATATATATATGTATGTATGTATGTGTGTGTGTATGCATATGTATGTATATGTATATATACACATATGAATATATGTATACATATATGTGTGTTTGTGTGTGTATGTATGCATCTTTTTTGAGTTAAGAAATGTATGTATGTCACAGTTAATAAGCAGGAAAACTAAATTCTTGTTATATAAAACCCATATTAGACCTATTTTATGAGTTTATGTATGTTATTATTTTAGTTATTTTATATGTTATAAAAAACCTGTTATATAAAACCCATATGGACCTATTTTATATGTTATTATTCTATGGACCTACCTAGTCTATGGCTCTGAAACTTGAACTTTTGTTTGGGTGGTAGTGGAAGTTTGGGGATTTGAACTTGGTGGGGAAGTTTTTTCACTTTTTCTTTTCAATAAAACACGTAAATCAGTGGCATTTAGCCTGATCACTAAAGGTCTTTCAAGAAGACAATGATCTATCATTATATGTCAGTGGACCTTTGTGGAATACATAACCAATAACCGTAACAGATGCCTATCGATGTAAAACAATAAAAAAAAAAAAAGTTTTTCATTTTAATCATGATTATTAACCACCTACGTAAGAAAAATTCTTTGAGATATATTGCTATTGCATAGCGTGCAAAGATACAAATTTTAAAGAAAGAAACGAATCTTTAAGCATACAAATCAGATACAACTTTTTTACAATAATAATTTCGCTTTTAAATAAGAAATATAATAATTTCTGATTAATTACATAAATAATACAGGAAAAATTGACGAAAAGGTTTACAAAAACAAAAATCATTCTCCTTTTCTTTAATTAAACAAATATAATTAATATTATATTAAACATATTTAAATTATTACAAAATAAAAGAAGATACAAATGAATAAAAATCATACCAATGGAAGTTCATTATAGTATACCGAAAAAAAATTCGTTAATGATTTTCATGAAATGATATTAAATATATCAATATAAAATAAAAACAAATATATATGTATACATATAAATCATCATCAATAGCACGGCAGCCCAAAGTGGGCCAAGTCTTTCTTTGAAGAGATTTCCATGCATTCCTTTGGGTGTCTTCCAATTCTTAACCTTTAGTGCAGCAAAATCTTTTCAACTGCGTCTATCCATCTCAACTTGGGTCGTCCTATTCCTCTTTTGTCCGTTTGGCTTTGCCAAAACGAACCTTTTACAGGGTTTAAATCATTCATTCATTCTAAATACATGAGCAGCCCAGTTTAATCTATTGATCTTAATAATTTTTTATAATATCTGGGTCTTTATAGCATTTATAAATTTCTGTTCTTTTGTACAGTCTTCTCCAACAATCACTTTTTCTATCACCTCTAAGAATAGCCCTTAAAATTTTCCCCTCAAATATACCCAAATGGATGCCTTAAGCCAAGCGCTGCACCGAAGTACTCACTTAGCACTACCCAGGAGGCGCGTGTAGATAAACTACGGCTATAATACCCTTCAACGCTCTACATTCGTATTAGACTGGCACCAATACAAACATTCATGCCATCGCCGGTACTCGAACCCTGTGGTACCGAGCGCCAGAGCATCAGCCACTCGGCCATTCAGCCCCACAATCAAATATATTAAACACTAAAGAAAGGTATGATCAATAAACCATAATTAACAAAAGAATTCTTAATTAATTAACATCCATGTTTATTTTTCATTTATTTTAAACTCAGATACTTTTCTTCATTCGAGTGATGTTTAAAATAAACAGTTTGGAAAATGTTTTATTTTTTCAGTTTTCCGGTTCAATGAATTCCTCTTTAATTTAATATCTTCTTAAAATTAGCAAAGTTGTGTGATGTGTGTAGTTTCTATACTATAAAACAATAAAATGTAAAATGTCATTTATTTTTTATTATTTTAATTTATTTGATTGAAAATCATTTAGTTATCCCTGATTAAATTAGAATTTTCCTATAATAAATTAAATTGATTGCATCGTTTATTGTTGTTACATTAAATAAGGTAACTAATTTATCTTTTAATTGATGCTGATGGCTTTGATCCGACTTATCTCATTAACTATCATTATCGGATCGCGTTTGTTTATAAATTCTATTCCAATCTGATTTGATAGACTCGTTCAATTCAATCAGCATTAATTAATTAGTATTGGAGGAACGTTAGTTTAATTGATGTTGATTTATAAATTCTATTTCAATCTGATTTGAACGACTCGTTCAATTCAATCAGCATTAGTTAATTAGTATTGGAGGAACGTTAGTTTAATTGATGTTGATTTATAAATTCTATTTCAATCTGATTTGATCGACTCGTTCAATTCAATCAGCATTAATTAATTAGTATTGGAGGAACGTTAGTTTAATTGATGTTGAAGGATTTGATCCGACTTATCTGATTAACTATCATTATCGGATCACTTTGGTTTATAAATTCTATTTCAATCTGATTTGATCGACTCGTTCAATTCAATCAGCATTAATTAATTAGTATTGGAGGAACGTTAGTTTAATCGTATTTTATCAGATTAATTAATTTAATGCTAGTTAATTAATTGATATCGGTTCATTAAGTTTAATCTTAAAGTATTGATTTTTAAATATTTTACTATGGCGCTAACTCTTTATTATTAATGAAATCTTAATAATTTAAATGATTAATTGAATGATGATTGAATAATTTTAATGTTTATTAGTACCAAGCTGGACAGGTGCAACTTGGGTAGGGATTGTTTAATTTATTAATTTTTATAATACGGAAGATATTGTATATATCAATGAAAGAATCTGTTAAAATTCTTATCTATTTTTCATATTATAATTGAGTATCTTTTCTCTTCTTCTTCACTGGCGCAATAACCCCATGGTCAACTGGCTAATGCTCGGGCCTTTGGTACCATAGGCTTCGGATTAGAATCTCTGCGGTGGCATGGATGTTTGTTAGTGGTTAGAATTCACTTTAAACTGTAGATCAGGGTCTAATTATCCCGAAGTGTGCTCGAAATGATCTTAAAAACGACAAACTAAACCAGTCCTACGGCTAATGCTCTGCGATCCTATTAGACCGGGACCCACTGCTTTAAGTGGATTCCGAGCCACTGCAAACATCCATAGTACAGCCAGGATTTGAACCTTGAAACCTGTGGCACACAGCCCCAGAAGGCTAGATAATTGAGTACCTAATATTTTTAAAAGGCGACTTTTTGGCTCAGTTACAAGTTGAAAATTAAACCTGTAGGTATTAATCTACTTGGGCGTCCGTTGTAGTCAATGCGTTTAGAATTAAGGAGGTTCTATGACAAATTTGAAAAAAAAAGTGTGTAAATCATCTCCCATTGATGGATAGCTGGTAAATATTTTCCACAATTTCGCCCATATGGCACAGAGATACTGGTGTAATTATTTATCAAAGTCCTCTCTCGTCAACAACAAATGTAGATTGATTCATGTCATATGTAGATTTGGAGGTCCACTGATGCTAAAAGAAAGGGGAAAAAATAGTAAAAATTTCGATGTTAGCTGTATAATAATGAAATTTAAATTTTTGGTGTATTTTTTTATTTCTTTTCTTTTGGAAAACTATCAAAACAGTTTACAAAAATTTTCTAAATGTATTTAAGTATTATTATTTTTTATAAACGGCCAAAGCATCATGCTTTTGTCCTACGAAAATCTCACAATTATATTTAAAAACATTTCTATATCTGATTAACCGATATGCAGAAAAGTATCAAAACTTTGTTTTTTTTTTTAAACTCGGCATTAAATGTTTTCTTCAAATCAGGAAATTAGCTTAAAATTAAAATGATAAATTTCTTGCCACAAAAATTCTTTTATAAAATTAAAATGAAACAATTGTAACATTTTCCATGAGAAATAACATAAAAGTATATCTAATAATAATAATTTGACCACCGAGCACAAGTTACGGCTGCAAGCAGGTCAAATGTTTCGTTTTTTCTTACTCAGTTTCTTCATCTTACAAGATACTTTGCATAGAGATGACAGCCAATTCTACAGGAAATGAAAAAAATAATAACTGCCTGTCATAAATGAAGTCCTCAAGAACTCCATTGGTCGCCGTTATGTTAAAACAGGGTAGCTGATCGCTTAAGTATAAAGATGCAAATCTCCTAGAAGTTCATCAAACACCTATGGCAGGTCGGAAGATGTTTGACGAACCCATAAGGATTCATGTCCACACGAGTGATGGCAGCTGTTTGCCAACGTTCTTCCATCAAGTGCTTTGCCATCTTCCTCATAGGGCGATGAGGCATCAGCCGATGGCTGCGTAACAGGGGTTCTTTCCTACTTGCGTGGGCGGACAACTAAAGGGCATAGGGGAAAACCGGGAATGTTTGCGAGAGATTAATTTTGCTTTGTTATTATCGTGTATGTGATCACCCTTACGGTTGTTTACACGGTTCAGTTATTGTCGATTTCCTTCCTTTTTCTATGAAGGGCTATGGCAAGGTAATATTTGATGATCACATCATCAAGGGGAGATACACTGACGGAAAAAAAAAAATCCCAACGCCAAGAAAAAAATTATTGTAGAGTAATGAAATTGGAACAGTGCATTTGTCTAGTTAACATGTTTATTTGATTTAATTTTAAATATCACAGGTTAATTTAAGATCAAGGAAAATGCATTTCAAATGGAAAATGCTGTTTCATTAATAGCTGGTGCAACCTCCAGAATTTTGAATGCAAGCCTGTAAACGTGTATGCATTGTATCATACAGGTGCCGAATATTTTGTGGTATGGAGTTCCATGCTTGTTGTACTTGTTTTGTCATTTACTGGAACGAAAACATTACTGGCTACCTGCTGTCATTACATTAAACGATCATTTACTGGCTGTGGATGATGCTGGAGCTGTCGTCCAATGACATTCCATACCTGCTCAACTTGAGACATATCTGGGATCTAGTAGGCCAAGGTAACATGCTGACACTCTGTAGAGCAGGTTGCGTTATAACAGCAGTATGAGGGTGATCGTTATTCTGTTGAAAAACTCCCCCTTGAATGCTGTTCATGAATGGCAGCACTACAGGTTGAATTACCAGACTGACGTACAAATTTGCAGTTAGTGTGTTTGGGATAACCACGAGAGTGCTCCTGCTGTCATAGGAAATTGCTCCTCAGGCCATGACTCCAGGTGTAGGTCCAGTGTGTCTAGGCCGCAGACAGCCTGGTTGCAGGCCATCACTGGCACCAAGGAAGAACTTGCTTTCATCCGAAAACACAACAGATCTCCACTCCGTCCTCCAATTTTTCCGTCAGTGTATATTTTGAATGCCGAAGTATCAATGCATATGATGAATAAGGAATAGTTTCTAAATGGTGGGTTAATATGTTTATTTAATTAACGTCTAGTTAATATGTTTAGTTGATTAAATTTTACAGATCACAGGTTAATTTAATATCAAGAAAAATGCATTTCAAATGGAAAATGTTGTTTCATTAATATCCGGTGTAACCTCCAGAATTTTGAATGCAAGTCTGCAAACGTGCATGCATTGTATCATGCAGGTGATCTAGTAGGCCAAGGTAACACGTTGACACTTTGTAGAGCACTTTGCGTTATAACAGCAGTATGAGGGTGATCGTTATTCTGTTGGAAAACTCCCCCTTGAATGCTGTTCATGAGTGGCAGCACTACAGGTTGAATTACCAGACTGACGCACAAATTTGCAGCCAGTGTGTTTGGGATAACCACGATAGTACTCCTGTTGTCATAGGAAATTGCTCCCCTGACCATGTCCAAGGTCCATTGTGTCTAGGCCGCAGAAAGTCTGGTTGCAGGCGTTTTCCTGGCCTTCTAACCAACACACGGCCATCACTGGCACCAAGGAAGAACCTGCTTTCATCCAAAAACACAACAGATCTCCACTCCGTTTTCCAATTTTTCCGTCAGTGTATATTGTGAATGCTGAAGCATCAATGGATATGATGAATAGTAAATAGTTTATAAATGGTGGGACGTCGTCAGTGTTTGACGGGTACAGTAAAAAAAAAAAGGTATTTAAATAAAAGGGTATAGAAATAGAAAAAAAAAAGGAAGAAGTATCAATGTTCTTCATCAGTGCCTGGCCATCTTCCTCATAGGGCGATGAAGCCTCAGCCGGGAATGTTTGCAAGAAATAAAATTTTTTTTTGTTATCATCGTGCATGCGATCACGCTTTACGATTGTTTACACTGTTCAGTTATTGTCGATTTTTTTCATGCATAGCTATGGCAAAGGTAATATTTGATGAGCACATCATCAAGGGGAAATATATTTTTAATGCTGAAGTATTAATGGATATGATGAATAATAAATAATTTATAAATGGTTGGACGTCGTCAGTGTTTGGGTATAGTAAAAACAAGTAATATAAAAACATATTTTTAAGTCATTTCCTATTTTTTTTCACTATATTGCCGAAAAGTCCTTTACAAATAAAGTTGAAATTTTCCTCTTACATCTGGCGTCATTTATTGGTAGATACATACAACTTAAATCTAAAAAAAAAAAAACTAAAATTAATTATTTAAATTTAATTACTGAATTAATATTTGAAAAAAACTGTATTAACATCCAGTGTCATCCATGACAAGTTAAAAAAAATGTATTTGAACTTGATTGGATGAATAAAAAGGAGAATTAACAACGATTGAAAATTTGAACAAGATATATATAGGAGAGTGTGACCTAATAATAGGAATTGAAAAAAGTATAGAAATAAGGTATAGAAATAAAAAAAAAAGTAAGAAGTATCAGTGCTGAAGAAGTATCAATGTTCTCCATCAAGTTCCTTGCCTTCTTCCCTCATAGGGCGATGAAGCATCATCCGATGGCTGCGTAACAAGGGTTCTTTTCCTATTTCGTTTGCGGACAACTAGCTGCTAAAGGGCATAGGGAAAACCGGGAATGTTTGCGAGAGATTAATTTTGCTTTGTTATTATCGTGTAGTATGTGATCACCCTTACGCCTTACCCTGTTTACACCGTTCAATTATTGTCGATTTCCTTTCTTTTTTTCATACATCGCTCGGCAAAGGTACTATTTGGTGATCACGTCAACAAGGGAAATACACTGACGGAAAAAAAAAGTCCCAACGCCAAGAAAAATTATTGTAGAGTAAGTGAAATTCGAACAATGCATTTGTCTGGTTAACATGTTTATTTGATTAAATTTTGAAGATCACAGGTTAATTTAAGATCAAGAAAAATGTATTTCAAATGGAAAATGCTGTTTCATTAACAGTCGGTGTAACCTCCAGAATTTTGAGTGCACACCTGCAGAAGTGCATGCATTGCGTCCTACAGGTGCCGAATGTCAATTTGTGGTATGCAGTTCCATGCTTGTTGTACTTGTTCTGTCATTTATTGGGACGGTCAGTGCTGCCTGTGGATGATGCTGGAGCTGTCGTCCAATGATATTCCATACCTGCTGAATTGGAGACAGATCTGGGATCTAGTAGGCCAAGGTAACATGTTGACACTCTGTAGAGCACGTTGCGTTATAACAGCAGTATGAGGGCGAGCGCTATTCTGTTTAAAAACTCCCCCTTGAATCCTGCTCATGAATGGCAGCACTACAGGGGAAAACCGGGAATGTTTGCGAGAGATTAATTTTTGATTTGTTATTATCGTGTATGCCAGCGGTCTCCAAACTACGGCCCCGGGCCAAATTCGGCCTGCCAGTGTCATCAATCCGGCCCGCGACAGCGAATAACTTATTGTTGCTCTAATAAGTAGGATAAAAAAACACATATTAAAACACTAGAAATTATAGATAATGGCAGAAAAATTAAAAACGGTTTTCGCCCTTGATACTTACTGGAGTAAACAGTTTGGTCCTAAGGCTGGAAAGTTTGAGACCCCTGTTGTATGCGATCACACTTTACGGTTGTTTACGCTGTTCAGTTATTTTCAATTTTTTTTTTTTTCAATGCATCGCTATGGCAAAGGTAATATTTGAGTAAAAATTGTATAGAATTAAGATATAGAAATAAAAAAGGAAGATGTATCAACGTTCTCCATCAAGTGCTTTGCCATCAAGCATCATCCGATTGCTGCGTAGCAGGGGTTCTTTCCCCATTTGCGTGGGTGGACAACTAAGGGCATAGGGGAAAACCGGGAATATTTGCGAGAGATTAATTTTGCTTTGTTATTATCGTGTATGTGATCACCCTTTACGGTTGTTTACACTGTTCAGTTACTGTCGATTTTTTTTAATGCATAGCTGTGGCAAAGGTAATATTTGATGATCATATCATCAAGTGATTTGGTTTGGTTTATTTTTGTCGCTCGGCGGTCATCTTGTACACACGAGGGCTAAACAGACCGGGACTTACGGTTTAAAGTGGATTCGAACCACTACAAACATATTGTACTATTTGATGATCACATATCATCAAGGGAAGTATATTTTGAATGCTGAAGTATCAATGGGTATGATGAATAATAAATACTAGTTTCTAAATGGTGGGACGTCGTCAGTGTTTGACGGGTATAGTAAAAAAAAGGTATAGAAATAAAAAGGGTATAGAAATAAAAAAAAGTATGAACGTTCTTCCTCAAGTACTTTGCCATCTTCCTCATAGGGTGATGAGGCATCTGCCAATGGCTGCGTAACAGGGGTTGTTTCCTATTTGCGTGGGTGGACAACTGCACTGCTAAAAAGGGCATAGGGGAAAATTTGCAAGAGATTAATTTTGCTTTGTTATTATCGTGTAGTATGCGATCACCCTTTACTGTTGTTTACACTGTTCAGTTATTGTCGATTTTTTTTTCAATGCCTAGCTGTGGCAAAGGTAATATTTGATGATCACATCATCAAGGGGAAATATATTTTGAATGCTGAAGTATCAATGGATATGATGAATAATAAATATTTCTAAATGGTGGGACGTCGTCAGTGTGAAAGGGAGAAGAAGTAAGATATAGAGAGAGGAAAAAAAATAAATAAATAAGAAGTATCAATGCTGGATTTGTTGCGAACAAGTTTTCAACGATATCCAGACAGGAGAAGGAACGACTGAGTTGTTTATAACTCAAAAAAGGAGAAGTTTTTTTTTACCTCTGTGGAATTAGAAAATTCTTCTCCTCAAGGGTTCATGGGCGAGATGAGATCAGCAGTTGGGAAATGCATCATCTCTAAAAGAAAGTTAGTAGCGGAAATTTGCGAATAATAATGCAATAACAACATAATTTAAAGGATTGCTTCTTGTCTAAGAAAGTTAACTTTGAAAAAGAGATAGTCACACAGCAGCAACAAGAGTCAAGTTCGTAGTCATTTAACCTCTCTCTCTAACCTTCATGGCTCAGAAGTAATTTTCAAGGCACGATTATTTATCTTATACATAAATTTATCTTAAAACGACTGTTGATTGTTAACTGTATACAACGAATACTGGCTGAGCATAGTATACATTTGCAAATCACATTACAATCCCTGAAATCTTTAATTAAATTATGATTAATTATTGAAAAAATTTATAATAACTTCAATTTGTTTTTTATGATTAATTTAAAATTAAGTTTCTTAAGACAATTATTATTTTAATATTTTTAATGTTGTAAACTTAATGAAACAAATAAAATGTTATAAGGTATTTACTGTTAAAATAAATAAGGGTAAATACTGCTTAGAATTAATTTATTTTGATTCTTTTGATTATTAAAAATCTTTTTCTTCTTCAATGGCGCAATAACCTCATGGCGACCCGATGCCGTCAGCTTACTTTTGAGACAGGATATGTTTTCTTTTTAAGGGGTAGGGTCATCAACCCTATTTCCAACGCTTTACAGTCATATTAGAACGGACCTACGGTTTAAAGTGGATTCTGAACCACTACTAACATTCATGGGCGGCCTGATAGCCAATTAGCTAGCCCTCTGGCCTTTTGTATAACAGGCTTCAAATTAGAGTCCTGGCAGTGGCCTGGATGTTTGTTTGTGGTTCGTAATCCACGTTAAACTGTAGGTCTCGGTCTAATTAGCCTAAAGTGTGCCGAAACCTGGGGCACCGATCGCTAGTCATTAGGCCAGCAGGCCCGATTATTAAAAATAGAAACTGCAAATAATTTTTTCCGGTAGAATGCCGCTTATGTACATTGGCTTAAAAATACACTAACTATACTGAAATGGTATTATGCATTACTAATATCAACATTTTCCTAGCATAGTGGGAGTAAAAAGAGGTAATGGCTTATGGCTAAAATTTTCAGTCGTTTTGAAAGATATCCAGTGAACGTATCATACTTAAAAACCAATAAATATCCCAGTATTAAATGCTGACAATTACTACTACTACTACACCACACCACATCAAATCACTGCTCAGTTGCCCCGTACAGTTTGAGAATGATGTGGGTAGAAAAGTCTTATTGGGCTCTGTCACGCTCTACGGTGATAAGAGACCGCGACCTACAGTTTAAAGGGGATTCGAACCACTACAGGCCTCCATGGGCACCGCTTGGATTCGAACCCGGTACCCGTGGTACCGAGAGTCAGAGCGCCCAGCCACTCGGCCATATTGACGACTTTTACTGTGACATCTTCATCGTAGTGACGTATTTTTCAAAGCATTGCCTGTAGCACATGCCGTCAACAGGAATCGAACCCCCGGCCCAGTTCCCCAAAACACAAGAAGAAGGAAACAAACAAGAATTTAAAAAAAAAAATCCTACTGTTCACAGAAGTTCTCTTTAAAACATCTTTAATTTGACAGAACATGTAGGTTTTTAAATTACAATCGATGACAAGAAATGTCCTCTAGTTTATTTTTGTCAGAAAAACACAAAACAGTCGCGGCACAAAATGATATCCTTGCATTTTAAGGATAATTCTTTTTTTGATTTTCGAAATCAATGGGCATCCGGGGAATCAAAGTTATAACCTCAGAAAGCTTAAGCATGACTTCATAACGGATAACATTGTAGTTTTACAGGAACATGGTGCAGCGTGGGCTTTTCTATTTTTACTGCTGTTGAGTTCCTGTTGTTGTTATCGGCGTCGCAGATTGGGGAGCTCAATGCAAGATGTCAGGTTATTGTTATTGTTGTAGCGGCCATGACCCTCATTATTAGATAATCTCGTTTCTTTGGTTTTGATTTCCTATAATAAAACAAATAATGCTGCTGCTGTCGAAAAGAGTTGTTCTGTATTTTTTCCATGTTTATAATGCTACTAGACAGAAATATTAAAAAGTCTCATTTTCAACTCGTATACCCATCACCAGACAAAATAAAAAATAATCAATTTATAAAGAAAATTATTATCAGAAAATTAGTAATTAGAAGCATCGAAAACTAAAAATTAAATTCTTTTTTTTATATTTTAAAGTGATTTAAATCTATTATAATACTGACTATGCTAGTAGACAACATACCATCTTCAGCCAACCTGGCGATATTGAATATATATATAATTTCACGTATTATATACATTAAAAAAGTAAATAAAAATATTTGAGAGATAATAAACTTATGTTATGATTAGTTTTAGTTATGTTATAATTATATTTTATATACATTTTTGTTTTGAAAGACTCATAGACGACTACAATTTGCACAAACTATTTTAATGAAAATTGAGCTTATTAGGAATATATTCATAAATTTTCGAACTATCTATGATACATAAATGTATTTTGTATCATGTGATTGAATCCACTTTAAACCGTAAGTTCCGGTCTAATATAATTGTAGAGTGTTAGACGTTTGACGTAGGGTTGACACCCCTACCCAGTAAAAAAAACATGTCCTGTCTCGAAATGTACTATTAGGCAGACGGCTTGATGAAGAAGAATACTAGCTCCAATGAAGAAAAAATACTAGCGATACATAAATGTATTTTGTATCTCGCATACATGTGATACATTAATATATTTTGTATCTCACACACCTTTAACACATAAATTTTTGTATCTCGCATATATGCGATACATAAATACATTTTGCATTTCATGTATATGTGATACATAAACATATTTTTTGTTTCGCACACATAATACATAAATATATGTATTTTGCTCAAATATGATGCATAAAATTATTTTTGTAATAATATATTTTTACTTAGATATCTTTTGTGTTTCATATAATATGATACAATAAATATATTTTGTGTTTGCATTCATGTGATACATAAATATATTTTTTTTATTTCGCTACCATTGATACATTAATATATTTTGAATTTAATAATAAATTCTTATCTGGTAACACGTTCGCAATCAAATATTGATCATAAATTGTACATTTATTTTTAAATGCGTATATTTTTTTCTATTTTACTTGTATATCTTCTAAATAATTATTATTTGCACTCCTTAAAGTTTAGTTTATTTAAATATTAATTGCAACTTAAGTATTTATTAATTGTAAAATAAAGTGCTGAATTGATGTAAAGGAAATAAAAGCATAAAATTTGTGTGCTGTAAAAACAATTAAAACAATTTTGTGCATTTTACGATTGTGCTCAAAACGTAAAACCAATTTTTTTCAAACACTCTTATACTTCCAAATTTATTTCATCGTCTTCGAAGTAATTCCGGACACAATGCACTTATGGCAACTTTTTTCAATCCTCAGTGCATGCTAAAAAGTCATCGGCAGGGATGGCCGATTCACGTTGAATCTCTTCAATCGATTCAAAACGGTGTCCCAGGTGGTCTTTTGATTTTACGGAATAGCCAGAAGTTGCACGGTGTGAATCCGGTGGTTGTGGAAAGATATGGATTTCATTTTTGAAGTCACGAAGAATCAATGCAGTGTGAGCTGGCGCATTAGTGTTTTCGGTACCAATCAAGATTTGACGCGTTTGAGGCCCAAAATGGAAATTACGGATCCTTTTGAAATTCCAGCGTCATCGGCAAGATCTTTAATTGTAAATAGACGGTTTGCAAGCACCAAATCTTTAATTTTTTGGACGTGAGCTTCGTCGGTTGAGGTTGATGGTCGACCAGAACGCGTTCTCTACCTTCTTTGAACTGTTTATACCCCTTCTAAACATTTCTTTCCGGTATAGGAATGTTCACCGAATGCCTTCTGCAACATTCTATCCGTTTCCGCAAACAAAAGGTGAATGCAAGTTCTTTGCTAAATTAATTGAGACATTTCAAAAATCGCTGAAATCAGTTTTAGCGTCTCACTGAAGGCCAAGCGTAACTCAAATACTAATGAATATTTTGACGTCAAATTTCACACAGATGTCAAGGACAGTGCCAGCAACCTAAAAAAAGAAAAAAAAAATTGAAATTCCATAATCCCCGGGAATTTTAAATTGAAAATTGATCTTACTTTTTGGACACAATAGTAAAATAAAAATTTTCTTGGAACTTCTTTCTTTCTTTGAACAAAACAGAAGTACTTTCTAATCCACAGAATTATCATGCCTAACCCCGGGAAAGAAACGGTATTTTTGCTTATCGAGTTTTGAACCCGGCTTCCTAATTTGAAAACCCGACGATTTATTCATATCCACCTCGGAAGTTTAATATTATTATAAAAAGCTTTGCATTCTTTATAAAAATTACAGTTTTCATTAAACTGAAAAAGAATTGTCGATGATTTCCCATGATTTTTGAAAATAATGAGCTTTTAATTATAATAAATAACAAACAATGCATCAAAGTATTTCTACCATTTCTATTATTTTGTTCTACGATTCATCTCCCTTTTAAACAAAATTATATACAATTATTTTTAAATTAATTTTGACAGGAAGTATAATGCTTTTTTTTTTAAAAAATCTTAAAAAAGATTTTTCACATTCAAATGCTATTAAGTTTTTATTCTAACAACACAGATTTCATTAATTTAATTTTAGAAACAAACAAATTTTTAACAAAAATGTTGCTATTATTTTTAATAGAAATTCAGTTTTTTAAAGCAATTTTTACATCAATTCATCATTTTTAAACAATAGTAAAAATGCAAAATCTGTGAAAGTTTTAACTGTTTAATACATCATTTAGGAATAATTAGTCACTTTTTGATTAAGATTGTAGAATAGTAAGTGTAATTAAGAATAATTAAATATTTGTTAATTGAATTTTGAATAATAAAGAAATTTTTGCAGTTGCTTCACACGCGAAGGCAATGACCTTGAAGATAGTTTTTCTTATGAAAAATTGATACAAATTTACTTCCAGTTTGTTGAAAATGTTTTTTGTGGAACATAATTTAGAAGGTAGTTAAATTAAAATTTAGAGAAACTAAAAATTAATTTTCGTATGAACTCTTTTCATTGAACTTTTAATTAAAAAATTCTTCGGTTATTTTTAGTTAAAACATTTGTTTCTGAAAAAAAAATTTCTGGAATTTAACGATTGTAAAAAAATTGTACAAAAAGTTATTGATAATCAAATAAATTAATGTTTATAAATTGCTCATCGAAAAATACTTTATCGAATGACTATTTTTTTATCTAATTGAATTAAAATACATAGAAAATTATAAAATATTTAGAATTAAGATTAGATTTAAGATTTATTATCAATATTTAAATTTTGTTAACTGTTATTTTTGGTTAGACTTTTCTATAATTTCATTAGCTTGTGAAATATTCTGTAGAATTAAAAATTGTTATTTCTTTTCTATAAACTCTAATTATTTCGTTTTCTAAGAGAATATTAATTAAAAAGATCATAAAGACATTTTGTTTAATATTAGTTAACTTAAAATGACCCTCAATTTTTAATATATAGATTGCATTGCAATTAAAATATTACAATTCCATTTTATTAAAATTTTAAATTATTTATAATGTATTTTACTTTTATTGTATTAATTTCTTAAACGAATTTTGATCGATTACATTTGTTACAAATAAAATTCTCAAATAAATTATTTCAGAAAAAAAAAAAATAAATAAATAAAATTAGCTTAATTTAATTTTTATGTAGTTTTCTCAATTTTAAACCTTAATTTATAAAATTTTTAAAAATATTTTTATAAATATAAAAAAAAAAAAAATAATAAAGTTCGTGTAAATAAAGGTGATTAAATAAAAAAAATTTAATTTTTGCTAAATATTAAGCAATGTTTGTGTAAAAATTATAATTGTGTATGAACAATGTAAAATAATTTTGTTCCGCTTTGTACTCAAAATAATAATAATAATATTAAATAATAACAATAATTTTTAGAAATTTTAAGAATAAGTTTCTTTTTTTAATAATGCTAATCATAGCATCATCCATTTCAATGAAATGTATTTTTAAAATTTAAAATTTTAACTACATTATATGTCTTCATGAATATTTGGATTATTTTTCTGTTTAAAGTAATAGTTATGGCGTACTTTAAACACGTATCGGCTATTTTTATAAAATAGGATTAAGATCTTTTTTATGATATATAATTACTTAAAGAAAATGTAAGGAATTATAATAACTGATAATTGTTTATATATTTTTTTTCAAATAAGGGCTTAATTATATTGGGCTTATTAATTAATAAGAGCTTACTTATGTTGTATATTTCAAATACTGCTTATTTTATGAAATATAATTAATCCCTTTTAATGTATAGTTATTTAAGGAAAATTTAAAAAAAGAAATAATAACTGATAATTGATTATATATTTTATTAAAATAAGGGCTTAATTATATTGGGCTTATTAATTAATAAAGGGCTTAATTAAATTGGGCTTATTAATTAATAAGGGCTAAATTAGGTTGTATATTTCAAATAATGCTTATTTTATAAAATATGATTAAGCGCTTTTAATGATGTATAATTACTTAAAGAAAATTTAAAGAATAATAACTGATAACTGTGTATATTTTTTAATAAAATAAAGTCTTAATTATGTTGTGTATTTCGGGGACTGAATGGTAGAGTGGCTAGCGCTCTGGCCCGCGGTACCACAGGTTTCGGGTTCGAATCCCGGCGGTGCCATGGATGTTTGTAGCGGTTCGGAATCCACTTTAAACCATAGGTCCCGGTCTAACATAGTCGTAGAGCGTTGCGGAGGTATTGTTACTCCGTGTCCGTAGCTTATCTTTAAGCTACACGCACCTCCTGTGTAGTGCTGAGTGAGTAACGTCGGTGCAGCACTTGTCTTAAGGCATCTAAGACAATTGTCTAAGTGTTTGTCAGTTGCATTGGAACAAAAAAAAATGTTGTATATTTCAAATACTGCTTATTTTATAAAATATAATTAAGCCCTTTTAATGATATATAATTAGTTAAGGAAATAATAACTGATAATTGTTTACATTTTTTATTCAAATAAGTAAATTAATTCGAATTTTTTTTTCCTACAGTTGACTAGAATTTAATTGAGAATTTGAAACAATGAAAAAGAATTTGTATCTATTATTCAAATTGTTCTAACAAGGAAGGTTACATTTTAATCGTTATACAACAGTGGTAATTTTCAAACAATGATCGTTGTAAATTGAGAGGTAAACAAATTTCTTGCCTATCAATCTAATTTTCGGTCGATCATTCTAATTTTTTTTTTTTTGTACTAAACCTAAAGATTTAGTTCGATCTCTTCATAGTGCAACAGCTCATTTCCTGCCACATTAGGAACCGGTTTATTTTTATTTAAAAAAATTTATAAACATTGGAAAACTTATTACCTTTGATGTATAATCTACGGTTGGGAGAAAGTGGACTTTTTTCTTCAATCTATTTCATGCTCACAGAATTTACACAAACAAAATTCTCGCAAGGGATATCAGGTTTTTGGTAAAACTCCTTGAAAGTGAACCATCTAAAAGAAAAAGAAAATTCAAAATTACTTTTTTCGAATTCTTTTTTTCAAGCAGAATTTTTTACGTTCTGTACATTCTTTGATCGGCATTGCTACCATGCGTAATAAGGGAGGAGGGGAGGAATTAGTGATGCATAAAAAAAGACACATTTTTATATGTGTGTTCAAACACACACAACAAAATCATTTTATATTTTCATGATAAGGCATTAATGATATCCATGAATATCCGAAGCTAACAGATAAAAATTGATACTTATAAAACGTAGTCAAACATTTTGTTTCAGAATTTAAAAATTCTAAAATGATGGAATATCATTGACATGACAGAAAATCGGAAAGAAAATATCATTGGTATAACAGAATGCCATGATGAAATATCACTGGTTGGAGAGAATATCATGATGGAGTAGTATTGGTGCGACGGAATATCATTGCTATGACAAATATCATGATGGAGTAGTATTGGTGCGACGGAATATCATTGCTATGACAAATATCATGATGGAATATCATTACTATGACGAATATTATGATGGAATACCATTGCTATGACAGAATATCATGATGAAATATCACTGGTTTGAGAGAATATTATAATGGAATATTTTGGCATGACGAATATCATGATGGAATAGCACTGGTGTAACGGAATATCATTGCTATGACGAATATCATTGGTGTGACAGAATATCATTGATATGACAGAATATCATGACGAAATTTCGCTGGTTTTAAGAGAATATCATGATGGAATATCATTGCTGGGACGGAATATCATTGCTGGGACGAATATCATGACAAAAATAGATATGGCAGAATATCATGATGAAATATCACTTGTTTAAGAGAATTTCCTGATGAATTATCATTGATTTAAGAGAATATCAGGATGGGATATCATTGATATGACAGAATATTATGACGAAATATCACTGGATTGAGAGAATATCATGATGGAATGTCATTGGCAGGATGAATATTATGATGGAATAGCATTGACGTGACGGAGTATAGTGATAAAATATCGATTTGTATTATTAAATAATGAAAAAAAAAAAACTCTAATCCTTAAAAATTAATTTTATGTATTTTAATGAAGTTCATAGTCAAATATTGTTTCAAAACTTAAAACTCCTAAAATGATGGAATACCATTGGTATGACAGAATATCATGAAGAAATGTCACTGGCTTGAGATTATATCATGATAGAATACCATTGGTATGACGGAATATCATGATGTAATATCGATTGGTATCATTAAATGATGAAAAAAAAAATTTAAAAAAAAAAAAACACGAATCATGGGGAAAAAAAAAAAATCGTGGCGGAAAAAACCGAAAATTCAAATTCAGTGAAAATTTTTAAACTAGTATATCGTCAAAAAAAATTTTTTTCTTTCCTATATGGCCTGAGAATTTTTTCCGCTGAAGTCCAGTCAAGAAATCTGAACGAATTGAACACCTCTGGCATAAATCGTTAATTTCATCCGAAATGAAAAATTATTATCAAAAGGGGCTGTACAAAACCATCGATATCCTCCATTTCCTCTCTTGGTCTGAGAAAAAAAAAAAAATAAAAGAAACAAAAACATAAAAAAAAAAATCCAAACACAGGGAAAACCTTCGCTGCAAATGCCTCGGCAGCTACACAGAAGCGGTGAAATCAGGCTCCCAATATGGCCCGGACCCCCTTTCCTCAAGACAGCTTTTATTTTGTAATGTGTTCAAGTCAGATCCACCGCGGAAAGAAGACCTTGGCGCACAAGAGGCTGCTAGCCTTGAAGATGAGGCAGAAAAGCGATCTATCAGCCAGAGCGTGCTGCATGCGAGTGAAAGTGTGCATTTTCATTAACAGACGGGTGATGTTACTTAATTCAGCAGTGTCTTCTCTTATTTTATTTTCCCCTTCTTCTTCTTTGTTTTTATTCCTCTGCGTCATCCTTTTTTCGGAAGGTGAAATCGAAGTGGAGGAAAGCAGTTTTGTGGTGGAAAAAAGATTTTTTTTTCCTAATGATTTTTCTCTTTTTTTATATAAGAGGTTCGCATACTTTAAACCTCTAGTTACGATGGTACTCATACTTATAATTTCGAGGCTTCAAATTTATTGAGGAAAAAGTTTAACAATTTAATGAGGTTTTGTTTTGAATGAATCATTACATAAATATATTTTTATTAAAAAATATATTGTTAATATGTACAATTCATATGTTTTTTTATCAGTGGTTCGCATACTCATGCCAAAACTTCTCCAAACCAAACTAATACGTAAACTTCTAGTTAGAATGAATCTCATACTTTAAACCTCTAGTTACAATGATTAGTTAATACCTCTAGTTACAATGTTTAATTGATATCTGTAGTTACAATGTTATGCGCGCATTGTAACTAGACATACAGTGTTAAAGCATACTTAACACCTCTAGTTACGAAGGTATAAGCATACTTTATACCTCTAGTTACAAGGTTATACCTTTAGGTTCTCATACTTTTAACCTTGAGGCCCTAACTTTATTAAAGAAAACTTTGGTTTTGTTTTGTATTAAACATGACATAAATATATTTTTTATTAAAAAGATATATTGTTAATATGCACAATTTATGTGTTTTTTAGCAGAGGTTCGTTATACTTTAAACCTTTAGTTACAATGGTTCTCATACTTTTAACCTCAGAAGTCTCAAATTTATTAACAAAACTTGACATTTGTGGTTTTGCTTTGAATTAAACATACATGGATATATTTTTATTAAAAAATAAAGTACTGTTAATATGTACAATGTATATGTTTTTTAGCTGTGGTTCGCATACTTTAAACCTCTAGTTACAATGTTTCTCATGCTTTTAAACTCGAAGCCCTAAATTTATTGAAGAAAAAAATTTAATGAGGGTTTTGTTTTGAATTAAACACGACGTAAATATATTTTTATTAAAAAAATAAAGTACTGTTTATATGTACAATGCATATGTGTTTTAGCTGTTGTTCGCATATTTAAATCTCTAGTTACACTGGTTCTCATAATTTTAACCTCGATGGCCTAAATTTATTATTTATAACAAAATTATTAAGCTGGTAAATATGTGCAAAAATTAACAATGTGTAAAACATGGTTTTATACTTTATAGCGGCTAACTAAGTGCTACGCTATACACACATTTCGCTATGATATTTCGGTATACGTCCGCTTTGGAGTAAGTCGAAGTTGATATTCCTGCTTAAATAGATTCACTGTTACTCAGGGAGGACTTGCTACATTATACGCACATTTCGCAATCATACCTCTGTATACGTCCACTTTGGAATAAGTATAACATGATATATATCTAGGTTGAATGGTGTTTGAACAGATTCAGTATTATCTAAGATCGACTTACTACTCTATATTCCATACACACTTCCCGTTACTGCTTCCTATATCCGCTTTGGAATAAGTCGACTTGACATAGGTCCTAATTGAACGCTGTTTGAATTCTTGTTTGAACAGATTCAGTATTATCTGGGGAGGGCTTGCTATACTTTACACATATTTCCCAATGATACCTCAGTATACATCCACTTTGAAATAAGTCGAATTTGATATATGTCCTGTGTCAATATATTCATTATTACCCAAAGGAGAACCTAATACGATATACATACATTTCTCATTGGTACTGCGGTAAACATCCGCTTTGAAATAAGTCGAACTTGATATAGTACGTCCTAATTGAACGTTGTGAATAAAACGTCCTAATTGAATTTGTTGGAATAGTTCTTGTTCGAACAGGTTCGATGGGGAGGGGGCGAAGGGTTAGGGCGTGCTAAGCATTACACACATTTCGACACCACAATGTCGAGCGAATAACTCAAGCGTGTACGTAAGGTTACTATTCCATTTTATTTTGTCCAATTGGAAGAAATTTCCTTCCCACGATTTAACCTATGCTCATGTCGCGATTAAACAATCGATTACTTATTGAACCAAACATTTGTGATATGTCAGATTTTAATTTAAAAAAATAGCAATTTAAAAGTTTATCAGAGATGAAACCAATTTCAGAATGATTTCATATTTTGTGAATCCATAACAAATTTACCTTCGACTTAGGTTTATCATTTTTATAGATGAATAAATGTGGATTGGGATTCTTTATTTTTATTTTGGAGATGAGTTATTCTTTCCTGTTAGAACTTGAAACCTATCCACCACTTTATACCCTATGTCAGTTCTATTTTCTATCAGCTCTTATCTTTTATCCCTTTAAACTTGCCATTACTCAACACTTTTATATATTCCTACGTGCTGAAAAGTTTTTATTATGTTATGAAATGTATATATATTTGTAGGTTTTACAGTATACATTTTACTATATATATATAATACACAGTGTTCGTGTGTAGTAAATTTTCATATTGACCGGATACTCTCTGTAATCTAACTAGTGTACGGTGGCATACATCTTCGGCCTGTTGGCCAATTTGCTAGCACTCTGGCCATTGGTAACATAGACTTCAGGTTCAAATCTTGGCAGTAGCATTGATGTTTGCGAGTAGTTCGGAATCCACGTTAAACTGTAGGTCCCGGTCTAATTAGCCTAAAGGGTGCGCACAATGACCGTAGAGTGGCAAACCAAATCTCTGTTAGTTGGGATACTCTCTGTAATCTAACAAGTGTATGGTCCCATACATGTCAGGTGGCGTGATAGCCAACTGGTTAGAGCTCTGGCCGTTGGTAACAAAGGCTTTTGGGTTCGATTGCCAGGGCAGCACAGATATTCGTGAGTGGTTAGAATCAAATTAAACATCTCGGACTAAGGACAGTCAATTGTACTTAAAAATTTCTTTTGAAATATTGGATATGGGATGTTTCACAAATCGCATTTAAAAAAATTACTTTCAGAAATTTTTTGTATCCATCTGTATATAGAGCGTATAAAATATAAAAAATATATAGAATATAATATATATTTTTTATATATAGAATATAAAAAAACGTTTGTTTTTGGTTAAATTTAATCATTCTCTCTGTTGAACTACTTACTCTTTGTTATCTATTTCATAGGGGAAAAAAAATTTATAATCAGGAATCTGTCTTTTTAGTTTTTGTGTCTTAAGAAATAATTGTTTTTATTTTACATCATGTGTAGAAATAATGATTTTACAGATTATTTTTTTTTATTATGGATAAAATTTTATTGACATAATTTATAATATATATTCCTTAATAAAATACATGATTTATAATCATAAGCTGATGAGATTTATATGCAATCTTTCGAGTAATTGAATTGTATAAGGAGGTATTTGGGCGATACAACTACATACAGTTAACCGATTTGTAAGTACAGGATCTGCAAAACTTGTCCTATCAGAAATGTCTACAAGTGAATAGTGTCTACGTAGGAAAATGATCAATGTATATATGATATATTACATTGATCATCCTTTATAATGGTTTATTAATCAAACATATACCGATATATGTATGTTATTTGTAGTTGTTACTAATCCCTCTGGTGCAGGAAAGCCTACACCAGGTCCAATAGATCCACTGGTCCATGACTAAGGCAATGACAAGTCTTTGGCAACTTCACTTTAGCCAGGAACCACGAGGGTTAAAGACTGACTAAACCTCAAGACAACGCTCTACGATCATATTAGACAGGGACCTACGGTTTAAAAGTGAATTGCTACAAACATCCATGGCACCGCCGGAATTCAAACCCAAAACCTGTGGCACCGAACGTCAGAGCGCTAGACACTCGGCCATTCATGTCTGAAGTCATATATGTTATATTCATCATCATCATCATCAGTGGCGCAACACCCCAATGGTGA
The DNA here is from genome assembly GCA_021605095.1 of Caerostris extrusa. Lineage (NCBI taxonomy): Eukaryota > Metazoa > Arthropoda > Arachnida > Araneae > Araneidae > Caerostris > Caerostris extrusa. The sequence continues at coordinate 143,779 of BPLR01013984.1, forward strand.
ACCAAGACCGTCTGCCTACACCCAACACTCTACGTCCTAACCTACTACTTCAATGCCGTGACAGCTCCATGGGGAAGATGGGGGGCAAGGCCTTTTGCCAGATTAAGAAGCATGAGATATTTTTGTTCCTTTTTACGGGTAGGGTTGTTAGCCAAACGCTTTACAGTCATATTAGTCCAGGACCTACTGTTTAAAGTGGATTCCGAACCATTACAAATAATCAGGGCACCGCCGGGACGCAAATCTAAAAGCCTGTGGCACCGAGTGCCAGAGATATACGTTATATTTATAAACCCTTAATCCTATCCTTTTGAAATTCCAACATCATCAGCAAGGTTTCTAATTGTAAATCGACTGTTTGCAAGCACCAAATCTTTAATTTTTTTGGATGTGAGCTTCGTCGGTTGAGATTGATGATTGACCAGAGGACTCTTCGTCTTCAACGCGTTCTCTGCCTTTTTTGAACTTTTTATACCACGTCTAAACATGTCTTTCCGATATAGGAATGCTCACCGAATGCTTTCTGCAACATTCTATACGTTTCCGCAAACAAAATTTAACGTATGTTCTTTGCTCAATTAATTAAGACACTTCAAAAATTGCCAGAATCAGTTTTAGCGTCCCACAAAGCCAAGCGTAACTCAAACACTAATGAATATTTCGACGTCACATTTCACACAGATGTTAAGGACAGTCCTAGCAACCTAAGAAAGAAAAAAATTAAATTCCATAAGCCCTGGGAATTTTAAATTTAAAAATTGGTTTTACTTTTTGGATACAATTACTGGTTTTCACTACTTTGGCCATTAAAAAAAAAAAATATTTTTGTAAAAGTGTGATGAATCTCACGGGGCAGGGGAAAATGTTCAAGGCGTGCCGCGGGTTGGCCACCCTGATTTAGAAAGTCAAATAAAAAAAAAATAGGTCTTTAGTCAATATAATTTCCTCAAAGAAAGCGCGAAGAAAGACAGCAGCAGAAAACCTAATTATTTTTCCCACCAGTTTGATCCTCCAGAAGCGACGACAATTACACCTTCACCTTGACAATTCGCTACCTAATTTTTTCCAATCATTCACCACTCGATACGCCTTAATTAACACCAGTAGTACGGTTGCTCAGTAGCTCAGAAAATTGACGACCGAGGAGTGTTCCGAGCCATCCATTTCTCTGAACGCATCGCTTGATCTCATTGCGGTCTTTGTTGCGCGTGTCTGCTTGAAAGCAAATCCTCCCAATTAACGCCGTGAAAGTTCATGATGCATGTGCATGCTCGCATGCTCAAATTGCTTTCATTATTGTTGTTGTGGATGGGAAGGGAAGAGTGCTTTTTTCCCCCTGCAAGCCAATAAACGTTTTTATGGTGTTAAAAAGCGATGAACCGATTCAGTGAGGGGTGAGAAATTATGGCTTGCAAATATTAAAACGCATAGTATAGTAATTTCGGTGTTATGAAATGTATGTGAATGGGTAAGGTTAGCATGCTGCTGCTTTGTGAAAGAACCGTCGCGTCGTACAAGCTGCAGATATCAGGGTCACAAAGATGAATGTATAAATTTAAGGAATTTATCCGAAAATTCCTTTTTGAAAGAAAATGCCTTAAATTTTCTAATAGAAAGTCTTCTGAGGAAATTAAAAAAAAATTATATATTTGTCAATAAATAAAATTGTTGATTAAGTAATAAGAATTATCAGAAAGTGGATTTTTTTTTCTCGAAAACATTGAATACTAGAAATCAATTCAAGACAGATAAGGATAATTTTTTTTAATTACGTCGAAGACCGGGTTGTATTGACCATTTCACTGTGGGCAGCCTAAAGTGGGCTGCACCGACGAACGCTGTTATTCATTTAGCATTACCCAGCAAGATACGCAAGATAGGCTACCGACGCAAGTAACACTACCGCCACAACACTCTACAATCATATTAGACCGGGATCTATGGTTTAAAATAGATCCGAAGAGATAACCACTCGGGCATTCAGGCCCGGTTTCGCAAAAGTAGGATGTTGCAAATCATAATAGTATACGAAATTATATTTTTTTCAGTGCAGAAGACTCACCAACCACCCCTGCCCAAAATTCAAAGAGTTATTTTTCCTAAATTGTCTTTTGATTTCACCACTTGCAGTGAAATTTATGAAGTCAGTTGAGAGAATTTCTGGAGTATTTTTGAAACGGATCCCTAATTCTCACAACTTGCTACCAAGTTGTCGTCAGTAAGAAAACACTTTTCAAAATTCTTTGTCAGCATAGTTAAAAGGTTAAAAACAACATTCGCATGTTGTTCTTCAACCTTATAAGTTTTAATACATTCATCCATATTTGCAGACATTTCTAGCTTTTTTATTGCTTTAAATTTCTACCTTACAATTCCAATTTTCTTCAAAAAGCATTAACAATATCATTTGTATCATGTGTATTGTTTTCTCCTTGTAATTGGAGATTCAAGGTATTTTATTTCTTGAATATGTCGACCAGGTAGCTCATTTTCATTACAAATAAACCACCTCGAAACTTCTCGATTTTCATTCTATTTCCTTTCTCTAGAAAAATGGCGATTTTATTTTTTTTTTTTCTTAATTCATAAACACGTTGCAAAAATTTCTCAATTGATATTCATCTTGCCTTGCAGTAAAACAATAATGATGAATGTAGCACAGCATTCATGTCTTTACAAAATGAAAAACAGATTATTGATTTCAGGTAGGGGGTCTCATTTTTATATAATTTAATACCTTAATAACTGTAGTTAGGACATTATTCAGACGACTTCTCGGTGAATCACGCGATATGTCTGGAAACTGTGTCCGATGTTTACAAGTGCTTTCATATTTTGGAATCTGGCATTGAACGAGCACCATCGGTTCAATGTCAGATATTAATCTATAAGTGTGCGCGACACTATTTTCCCCCTCTATGTTTGCTTCTTTTATAAAATCATTTAAGACAATAAATAATACAAGTACTGTTGCTTTGAGTTTGGTTATTGGTTTGCAGGAAAATTGTTCTTTTACTTATTCTCAATAATTTGTAAGGATATTAATTAAGGTCATAGCGCAGCTTTAGTGTAAAACACATTAGTGTGTACATTATTATTGTATAACAGGGAAAGGTCGCTATGAAAATTATACTTGAAAATTGAGCCACAATACTGAAAGGTTGAGCTGTAAGACCGTTTTCATCATCAAAAATGTTCGTATAATACTAAAATGCTTGCAAATAATTTTAAAACCAAACAAATTATATTTTCATATAAAGGTTGTACAAAACAATTCATAAATTTTAAAAACAAACAAATAGTAAACATTTTTATCATCATCATCAGTGGCGCAACAGACCCATGAGGGGTCAAGGCCGTCTGCCTACTGGCGGGTTTCAACGCGTGAGATGTTTTCTTTTTAGGTTATCAGCCCTATGCTCTACAGTCATATTAGATCGGGACCAACGGGTTAAAGTGGATTCAAACATCCATGGCATCGCTGGGATTCTAATCCGAATCCTGTGGCACGGAGTCACTTGGACATCAGGTCCCTAAACATTTTTATAATGAACAATAATTTTTTTTTTTCATTCCATGGTACATAATTCTATTATAAAGACTATACTAAAGAACACAATGAGGTGAAATTATATACCGTGAATTTATATTCACCACAACCATGCATTCAAAAATAGCAGTAGTTTAAATGAAAATTTTAAAATATATGAACAAAATACATGTATTAATCGCTCCTCTCTTAAACTCACATGCAAGTTCTTTAGCCCCGGGGATTTTAAATTGAAAATGGGTTTTACTTTTTGGGCACAGCAGTATATACGGGAAGCTGTCAAATTTTGTTTGTATTCTTTCTGTTTATTCTTGTAAACAACGAATCCTTTTGTTAGACATGCTCTTGACCTTGCTTTGAATGTCCTTGTATAATACGATTGCCTATTATTACATAAATTCGCTATTGCTTTGGGTGCAAAACAGGGATGTAGCTATTCATCAGCGGTGAAAAATTATGTGTTTCAAAACCACACCCTGTGTAGAGCAGTATAAGAGCAGAAAACATAGAAGGAGTGTAAATTTAGTTTGAATCCCTGCGCATTGTAGAGGAACCGTTTCAGTCTGAACGCTGCTTATCAGGGTCACAAAAACACAAATATGCAAATTTTCTGATGTTATCAAGAAGTAATTGCAAAAATTAAACCTTATTGAGAATCGTAGTACACACGTCATTGTATTTTATATCGTGTTGACAAACTGTCTACAGGAAAATTAATTTATCATGGATATCTGAGTCACCGCAAATTTGAATAATTTTAAAATTTAATGTATTCAAAGGAGTGGAAATTTATCAGCTATTGTAATTCGCAAAAACGGTAGGGACCGCAATCTCTAATTTATATAAAATTTTTGTTGAATCTCTATTTTGATGTGTTGTTATTTTCACGTCAGTATTAATGGATGAGATACTAAAAAGGAAAAAAATAATCGTTTAAGAATATCCTATACAAATGGGATTCTCAAGTGATATAGAATCAATATTATTTAATAATTAATAATTCAGGTATATTTGGCCAAAATTCAGTATTTCTTTTCAGTACAGTAAAGCCTAATATTTATGGCTCTCGGTGCCACAGATTTTGGGTGCGTGTCTTGGCAGTGCCATGGATGTTTGTAGTGGTTTGAATTCATTTTAAATCGTCTTTTAAACTTTTGCTGAATCTCTATTTTTTGTGTTGCTATTTTCATGTCAGTATTAATAGATGAGATGCTAAAAAGGAAAAATAATCGTTTAAGAATATCATATAAAAATTTGATTCTCGAGTGATATAGAATTAATAATGTTTAATAATTATTAATTCAGGGATATTTGGCCAAAATTCAGTATTTCTTTTCAGTACAGTAAAGCCTAATATTTATCGCTCTCGGTGACGCAGATTTGGGTTCGAGTCTTGGCAGTGCCATGGATGTTTGTAGGGTTCGGAATCCACTTTAAATCATCGCTCCGGTCTAATATGATTGTAGTGCGTTGGGCTGAAAACCCTACCCCGTAAAAAAACATCACTTTCTTGAAATCTGCCACCATGTGCTGTCATGGCAAGGAGTTAGTTGACATTATTAATTTGTTTTTGTATATCAAATATCTTACAGTATGAATATATTTCATATCCAAATGTATATTTCCAAAATGGAGTTGTTACGCCAATGAAGCAAAAAAAAAAAGCCTAATATTATTCAAAAAAGTATGGAAAAGTATGGAAATGTAATGCAAAATTAAAATTATCTTTTCAGTAAAATCACATATGAATCACACTATTTTTTGTAACACATGGAAAATCTATATTTAAATTTTTGTTTGAAAATTCTTATATTCTTAGAACAGGAAATTCTTATCTTATTAGTATATTTATAAAATTTCCATACCATAAAAAATTTCCAAGAATTTGCCTTCTGGTAAAATACTGGTAACGAATATCTAAAAATTCTTCAAGAATAAGATATAATTCATAGCTGCAGAATTTATAACTTTAGAATATTCTTACGTTTTGTAATACATACAAAAATTAATAAAACTATTAGAATGCAATAATTTGAATATTTAAGGTATATATAGTTTGTATTTAAACAAATAAATATTGTTTCAATTCTGTTTAAGGTTTATATTTCATTTAATTTTTTTTTATTAGCTTAAAATTTGGTATTTTAGCTAGTTTTATATTATATACAACCTGATATCTAAAAGGGATTATTAAATATTTTAAATTAATTTTAATTAAATATATTCAATTGTACTCTAAACGGCTTAATATTTTGATTAAAAACCAGTGACGGATTTAGGTTCGATGGCGCCATAGGTCCAAATTAATTTGACACACTTATATATAATGATAATAATACGAATAGTAATAATGGATTCGAATTAAGTTTAGGTATTCAATTTAGGCATGAATTAAATATATTTTTTTGTTGTTCTAATGCAGCTGGCAAACACTTAGACAGCTTGGTCTTGGATGCCTTAAGGCAAGCGCTGCACAGACGTTACTCACTTTGCATTACCCAGGGGGCTAGTGTAACTTGAAGATAAGACACGGAGTAACAATGCCCCCGCAACACTCTACGATCATATTAGACCGGGACCTACGGTTTAAAGTGGATTCCGAACCACTACAAACATCCATGGCACCTCCGGGACTCGAACCCGAAACCTGTGATACCAAGCGCCAGAGCGCTAGCCACTCGGCCATTCAGACCTCCATGAATCAAATATACGTATATATATATTTTTTGGTATAACAACTAAACATACAATTTAGAATAAACTGTATGTTAATATTAAAATTTTTAGTACCTAAATTTTACTACTTACACGATTAATTATGTTAAAAAATAATTCTACCCTTTAAATATTGACATCTTGAGGTTGTCAAAGCAAAAAAAGAAGCATTAAAATTTGGTCTTACAGTTGATGAGTAACAAAATCGATTTCAAATTTTTTGCCGCTTCAAAAATTTTGGCGCCCTTAAAAATTTGCCGTCCTAGGCCCAGACCTCGTGGGCCTAAACCTAAATCCGTTACTGTGAAAAACAAATCGACCCTTATACTTTATGTGGTTTTTTAGCAGTCTTTTTTTTTTAAAATTTCTAACATTCGCAACACAATACGGTCTCTTAAATGGAAGTTATCTCTAAAAACCCCTTTGTTTTCTAATTTTAATTAATGGCATTTAATTGTGCCTAAAATTTTCATTATTTTGGCTAAGAAGAAATCTCCTTTTGCTTTATGTGGGTTTTTTTTTCCTTCCTTTAAAATTTCTAACATTCTCAGCATAAGGTCTCTTAAAGGGAAGTTATGCCTTGTTTTTTTTTTTTTTTAATTTGCTTATTTTAGCTAGTTTTATATTGTACGTTATGTAGTTTTTATATTATATAACCTGATAAAAGTTAAAATGTATTATTAGATGGTTGAAATTAATTTTAATTAAATATATTCAATTGTGTCTTAAAAGACTTAAATTTTAGTTAAAAAAAAAAAAAAATCTACCTTTTTTTTTGCTTTATGCGATTTTGACAGCCTTATTTGTTTCTTTAAAATGTCTAACATTCTCAACACAACAAGGTCTCTTAAGTGGAAATTATCTCTTAAAAATAAACTGAAAGTCTTTGTTTCGAAGAAGTGACCACAAATTGAGGAAAACGAATCTCGAAGAGGACACCCAACTTTTGAATCTAGAACCTTAACGTTTTTTCCTCAACAAAATACCTTCAGTTTTTTTTTGTAAGAAAAGAAATGCTGCATTTTTACTGAATTAAGCTTAAGATGATACCCACACCAACATAGAATGTGTGAGAGTTGTAACTATAACTCCTGTCTCGAAAGCGAATCGGGAAAATACCAGATTCAGTAACCGTTAAGATTTATTCCCATTTGCGCGGATTTTTTTCAAACAATGACACGAGTCAACAGGAAAGTTTCATAATGATGTCATTTCATATTCTTCCAGTGAAGGTTTCGCTGAGCTTTGGAACGGTGTGTGTTTTCCATTTGTTGGCCAAAAGGACCGCGGGACAGAATTAGCGGCGATTATATTATGTAAGTAAGACGAATTCCCTGTCTGTTTCGCTTGTAATTCCTTTTTAAACGCTTGTTCTTCGGATCGTCTTGTAATATTTTTTGGTTCTGCAAGTAATTTTTTGATGAAAGATATTAGGAAATCGATGTAATATTTTGTTTCTGTAATTTGATTTAAGTAATTCGCTTCAGAAAAAATTATGAAGCAAATGACTTAAATTGTTATTCTAGAATTCTTTGAAATTTTCTTGTATATGTGATAATTTTCTTCTGTGGGATATGTGATATAGATAAAATATTCATGTATTAACGCATTATGTATTTTTATCATATTAATATGTTGATAGAATAATATAGAGGTTTTATATACTATTATCGTGGCGCTAAATCCACAAGATAAATTTATTAATTTAGTATGCTTGAAGTGAAGCGGCATGAGTGCGGCAAGTGAGAAGAAATTTAGCTTTAGCGGCATTAAAAATCAGCGTTAACGGTATTAAAAGAACATTTAACTTTAGCGTTAACGGTATGTAAAAAGAAAATTTAGCGTTAGCGGCATCTAATATATTATTAATCTATCAACATATAACATGTTAGAAAACTAGAATGTATTTTTAACAAACTTTAGGTAATTTAAAAATTGTATAATATATTGATAGATAGGTTCGAATATCGTTATACTGACACTAATTCCTTACGTTTGTGCTAATTAGGCGTGATCAGTTAAATAAATACAGTTGGGAGGTAATTTAAAATTTAATGTAACCGTTTTTGATATTACATCCAAAAACTACAATATATTTATGATGTAACTTCGTTTTTTTATATGTAGGTTTACTTTAAAAGTATTTTTGATTTTCTGTATAAAATTTATTTACAAATGAAATTGGTTTTGTTTTAACCTTTTACCATTCTACGATTACTTTATTTTGAAATATCACGTGATAATATATAATATTTTAATATACAATACGAAATTTACAAAAATGTAATGTTTCAATGAAAATATTTTTAAAAAATTGCTAATAGGGAATATGAAGAATTCCACAAATATAGATTACAATAAAAAATTAATTAGTTTTATTGTTTCAAAATTATAAAAAACAATAGTAAGTAAAAACATTTTCTAATTATTAATTTTTTTATTTAGAATAAACAGAAATATGAAAAGCATGAATAGAAGAATTCAGAATATAAAATTGTACTCGATTTTATTAAAATTTACTCAATGTATTAAATATTTTTAATAGAGAAGAAATATCCTCCCTATTGTTATTTTTTTTTCAAATAATAATGTATATATATATATATACATGTATATATATATATATATATATATATATATATATATATTATATGGCATGTATATATATATATATATATATATATATAAATTTTCCAAATTAAAAATAACAATAAAATTATTATTTGAAAAATATCATAGGAGGATATTTCTTCTCTATTAAAATATTTAATACATTGAGGTAAAAATTTAATAAAAATCGAGTACAATTTTTATATTCTATTTTTTTGAAAATTTATATATGTATATATATATATATATATATATATATATATATACATGCATCATCATATATATATATATGATGATTATTTTATCACACTCATACATCAAAAATCATTCATACCTATTGGTCTTTAAACTGTATTACTTTTGAATTCCATCAAAGTTATTTGTCCCTCTATTAATTATCAATTATAAATCAATTAATGGTAATAAATATTTGATACTTTTGAATTGTTAGTAAAAAACTGAACAAAAAATGTTTAGTTTGATTTGCACAAGGTTATATTCAAAAGTTATGGAATGGTTAAGTATGGAAAAGAAAGCGTTTAATCATTATAAAATAACAAATATTGAAAATTGTATCACCATTTTTTATAGATAAATTTGTAAATATTATTCATAAAGCTTCTTCAGACTTTAATGCTGTTCATCAAAGAAAAATCTATCCTTAATCATTGTAAAAAAAGTATTTAAAAATTCAAAAAAAAAGGAGTGTTCTAAAATTTGTGTGTCTTGATTATTTGAGGAAACTTTCACGTGCGTCCTTCAATACTTTTGAAAAGGATAATAGTATTTTACTTAATGGATTTGCGAATTAAAATAGAAAGTTTTAAAATATGGATGATTCACAAGGAAAGAATAACATCTTATTTTATTCGTGAAATATTAATAAGTTCTACGGTTCTTTCAAAAGGAAAAGTGCTCAAATACTGATGTTCTGTCCAGTTGAAGTATATTATAATATAAAGAATAACTTAACAATTGAGGATAAGATAGGTTCATTGTGATTACTTTATGTCTGTCGGTAATATGGTAAATTTGAGAATGATAAGAGAAAATTTAAAAATAAATTAATAAATTTTATAATATAAATTTGCATTTCAAATTAATGTTGAAAAACATTAAAAAAAAAAATTTTAATTAAAGTTCTTTAATTTGTTGATGTAAAAAATCGTGCAATATGTGATGTTTTTATCATGTTTTATCTGTTTTTATAATACATAATTTTTATTTTCATCAAATACTGTTGACATGAAGTTATATAGAATTTCTAATGCGAGTAAGTTGAATTTCATGTGGTATAAAATATTAAAAATCATACATACATTTTTATAAAGAATTAAAATGATGGTATGCTCTGTTTAAACTACTTTTCCGGTAAATAGTTATCCAATAATTAATTATATTGCAATTAATCTAATTGTCAATCATCTTTTATACAGATTTGTATAAAATGCTAAAAATATATTTAACTTGAAGTGAAATTTTTAACAATAAAAGCAAATCTATAACAGTACAATTATTTTGATAAGAAAAAAAGAGTAAATTATTTCTTAGTATCATATATACTTTGCAATACGTTCTTTTATTTAAAGCATGATATAATACTGCCTTAATAAAAGAGTAAAGTAAAGACAAGTAAAGACTTCGAAAGATAAGTAAAGTAAGACTTCGTAATAAATAATAAGTATATTATAATAATACTCATATATATATATTAGTTTGTTATTTTATTAATCTGTAGTATATTATTATAATATTATAATAATATATATATTCGTAATAATATATTTTAATAATTTTAAGTAAAATAATGACTTCGAAATTAAATGACTAAATTGTGAACATTATTGTTATAATTTATTGAACGTACAAGAATAGTATTCACAAGTTCACATGTAACGTAGGGAAAAAACTTGTTTGAGATATTTAATTTAAATAAAAATTCCAATTTGAATTTAATTATAAAACTAAACATGCATCATAATAAAAAAAAAAATTTACACAAAGTTTTTTAAATTATTTTCTCTTTGAAACACATTTTTCATTAAAAAAAAAATCATTATCACAAAAATTATACTTTAATAGCCACACTTTCACTAATCAACAAATAACACCTTTAATTTCTCAGAATAAATAAATAAAAAAAAAAACCATTAAAAAACCATTTTATTTGTTTTGCGCGTCGTTTTTGTGCATGTTATAAACGAAAACGCCCGGTCTTGGAAAATATTGACTCTCACCGGCGGGAATTCAGAGGTGTGTACTACAGGGCAAACCCCTGTGACAAGTGGCTTTTACAACCACCACTACGCATGAGAAAAAGTGGAAGTAGAAGTAAAAAGGAGAAGGAATTAAAAAAAAGAAAAAAAAAAAAATAAAAATAAGTGAAGTAAGGTTGAAAACGAATAAAAAGTTCGACATCGGGTTGGTCCCCCCCTGAAACCAAAGGGGCGAATTTAATTACAAAACTAAACATACATAATAATAAGAAAATTTAAAGTTATTTTGTATTTGAAATATATTTCTCATTTAAAAATATCACTACCACGAAATGATACTTTAATGGCCACACTTTCACTAATCAACAATAACACCTTTTATTTCTCAGAATAATAATAATAATAAACATTTTATTTGTTTGCGCGTCGTTTTTAAGCATGCGGCTGGCGTACCGTTTACGGAATACCAACAGGGGGAAATACCCTTAAACCTCCTCATCTTAATTCATAGATATGCTTAGAATTCCAATTGGCTGCTTTAAGGTTAGTATCATCAAAAATAAAAGATAAAGTTTCTAAAAATTCAAATTAATGTGGTACTCAAAAAAATTTAAAATACTAAAAATAAATGAAAGTAAAATTCAAAATAAAAGAATTTAGAAAACGCCCGGTCTTGAAAATATTGACTTTAATTCAGGGGTGTGTTGTACTACAGGGACAAACCCATTGCGACAAGTGCCTTTTTACAACCACCATTCACTACTATGCATGAGAAAAGTAGAAGGAAAAGGAATTAAAAAAGAAAAGAAAAAAAAAAACCGAAGTGAAGTAAGGTTGAAAACGAATAAAAAGTTCGACATCGGTTGGTCCCCCCCTGAAACTAAAAGGGGGATTTAATTATACCCTATTACCTATTCCCCTATTATACCTACTTACCCCCAAGGAGAATTTAATTATAAAACTAAACATACATCATAATAAGAAAATTTTAAATTATTTTGCATTTGAAACACATTTTTCATTTAAAAATATCATTACTCACAAAATGATACTTTAAAGGTTAAAAAAAAAACATTTTATTTGTTTGCACATCTTTTTTTTGTGCATGTTAAAAATGAAAACGCCCGGTAAATATTGACTAGAAACCAGGGTGTGTGCTACAGGGACAAACCCCTGCGACACAAGTGCCTTTTACAACCACCATTCACTACTACGCATGAGAAAAAGTGGAAGAAAAAGTAGAAGGAGAAGGAATTAGAAAGAAAAAAAAAGAACGAAATGAAATAAAGTTGAAAAGGAATAAAAAGTTCGAACATCGGGTTGGTCCCCTCAAACGGACCGCAACAGTGTCCACACCACTTCAACCCCGACGCCTGTCTCGTCTTGCCCCCAGAACGCATCTCTCGTCCAATAGAGAGGCCGGGAGCCGAAGGCGGGTTCTGCCGCTATTTAAACCTGAATCCGACATCTTCGCGAGGTTCTGGACTCTTGATTTTCATGACGCCGGTGGTAGTCGGAAGATGAACTTTCCATCATTTTTCTCCAGGCACAACTCACTAGAGGATCACTCTTCTCTTCACTCCTTCTCCCATTGTTTCCTTCGGTTGCTTTAAATGAGTTCTTCTGCAAGTAGGGACACCTTTCGTGAAACGCGAGCTGCCTGCCAGTGATCTACACGAACTCGCAAAAGGACTGTTGTTGACACTTAAGCGAAAGGACTTCGTCGTGTTGTGTGTTTGTTTCTTGAAAAGGAAGATATTTCAGGTGAGTGGGAAAGAAGACATTTAGTTTCAGTTTAAACTGGTGGTAATTATTTGTCGCGCTCTGTTGCTTTATATTGTGGTCTCTTTTAATTGATCATTGGGTTTGATTGAAGAATAATATTGTGTCTCATTCAAAGCATTTTATTGTAATTTATTTTGATAAAAGTTTATAGAGGAGTAATATTATCTGACGTTTATAGAAGAGTAATATTAATTGGCTTTTATTGTGTCTCATTCAAAGCAATTTATTGTCATGTAATTGATAAAATGCGTGGTTTAAAGTTAAGCTAATATTATTTGACGTTTATAGAATAATATTATTTGACGTTTATAGAGCGTAATATTATTTGACGTTTATAGAAAAGTAATATTATTTAACGTTTATTGTGTCTCATTCAAGGCAATTTATTGTCATTTAATTGATAAAATGCGTGGTTTAAAGTTTAGCTAATATTATTTGACGTTTATAGAATAATATTATTTGACGTTTATAGAGAGTAATATTATTTGACGTTTATAGAAGAGTAATATTATTTAACGTTTATTGTGTCTCATTCAAGGCAATTTATTGTCATTTAATTGATAAAATGCGTGGTTTAAAGTTTAGCTAATATTATTTGACGTTTATGAAAGAGTAATATTATTTGACGTTTATAGAAGAGTAAATATTGACGTTTATAGAAGAGTAATATTATTTTACCTTTATTGTGCTTAGCGATAGATTCGATGTTTTAGTGCTCATGGCTTTAAAATATAAGTTGAATGTAATTGAATTTAAAATGTTTATACTATGAATTACCACGCTTATTTTGTGTAACGAATATTATAATCTTAATGAGTTTTATTGGTTGTTAGATTGTAAAATAGCAGCAATGTGCTATTTTTAAATATATTTTTTAACCTTAAGACAAAAATATTTGAATTTTTTAATTCATTATTTATATTTTAATTGAACAATTATTATATAATAAGCCTAATTTTATTGAACATTTTAAGATTATTCCTCGCAGTAATGTATTATAAAATGAGTGTTATGCGTTATAATGTTATTATAACACATACTCGCTAATTATAACACGTTAATTAATTATAGCACATAACGAATATTATTATAACATTAACGTATAACACACTATTATAGCACGTAACATACTATAATGATATTTATTAAATGTCATGTATTATAAAACGTATGGGATGTATTATAAAACGGATGTTATATGAGCGTTTTTTTTTTAGATTTGATATTTTTATTGATTATTTTGATACTAAATCAATTAGAGCGATAATAATCAATTTAGAAGTAATTTGATTATTTTTTAATCACTCTTTCTGATACATCACAATGATAATGAAAAAAATTATTACAAATATTTTTATATTTAAAAACACATATGTGAAAATCAGCATTTAAATATCTAATATAATATTTTAAATTGATAATTCGTTAACTATTAATTATAAAAGGGATTAGATGGATTACTATAGGCAATTTTTTTTATCAAAGATCTACGGTTATCTTTCGTTTAGTGTCTTTCCCAACGCTACGAATTTGAAAGTGAGTTAAGGTTGAATAAAAAGACGAGCGCTGCGTTTTTTACTTTCTCCTGAGACCTGATGTATGCGAGATCTCACCCAATTACTCTACCATGAATTCCTCTTTTCACATCTGAATACGATAGTAGATATTGTAAAGAAATGGTTTATGAATATTATTAATTCAGTGAGTCACATAGTTTGCCTGACATTTTCTCTCAGTTACCTACATTCAAGCGTCTAGAAAAATGTCGAAATGCCACTCTTTTGAAACCAAATAAAAATCTCGCGCTCACACACTTTCATAACATAGTAGACTGGAATCTCTCGGATTCGTTCTTACGATAGTTCCCGACTTATTGAAAAAAAATAAATAAGAATCGTGTTTTTTGTTTTATTTTTTTTAAGGAACTCGTTTGAAATTTGTAGATGGTTATTTTGGAATAAAAAGGCTACAAATGTTTTTGGTATTGTTGAGGTAGAAAAAAAAAAAAAAAATGGTTGATAAAATCGGTAAAAAAAATAAATGGGCAGAAAAAAAATTGGTTTTGGAAAACGTAGGAAAAGTATTCTCTTGAAATTTTGTTTTTTTTATATGTATATATATATTTATATATAAAGATCGGAAGAGAGTTGGTATTGAAACAAAACAGAAAATGTCTTTTCACGCTGAATTTTTTTATATGAAATGAGTTTTTATTGAAAAAAAATTTTTTTAACCTTTTTTTTTTTTTTTTTGCATTCCTTGAATATGGTAATCGTTTATATAATATTAATGTATCGTAAACAAAAATGTATGATACCGGACAGATTTTCAACATTTGTATCGTATGTTAATAAAAAACAACATTATATGCTAATCAAAAGTTGGAAGATATAATCTTCCTATTTTATTTAGGTTATATTTTGAAATTATAAAAGCTTCCGAGAACAACGAATTTCGTTAACTTTTAAATTTTTAAAAAAAATTATTAATTATTTATTAAAAAAATTGATATGTATATATTTATATTTATTTATTGAAAAAAAGAATTTTGGCTAATATTTTTTAATCTACTTTTGTATTCTTTGAATGTGGTAATCGTTGATATAATATTAATGTATTATAAAAAAAATAATAATAAAAAACCCTCATGACACCGTATAGGTTTTTAACATTTGAATTGCACGTTATTAAAAATCAATATTATATGCTAATCGTAAGATGGAAGATATAATCTTTCTATTTTATTTATGACATATTTTGAAATTATAAAACTTACAAAGTAGCTAGCGAATTATTCATATATTATTTATTGTTATTTCTTATATTTTTTTATTAAAAAATGCTCTTCTACTAATCTCTCTTCTAAATTCGCTACTTTTGGAAGTTTTATAATTTCAAAATACATCACAAATAAAACATGAAGATTAAATCTTCCATCTTACAATTAGCAAATTATAATGATTTTTATTAACGAAATATTTTTTATTAAAAACAAATTTGTTAATATTGTTTTACCTTTTTTGGATTCTTTGAATGTGATAATCGTTGATATAACATTAATGTATCGTAAACGAAAATTCATGATACCGTATAGATTTTTAACATTTGAATTGCATGTTAATAAAAATCAATATTATATGTTAATCGTCAGATATAACCTTCATGTTTATATTAAGTTTCAAATATTAATTCTTAATAGTGAAACATAAATAAATTTCAAAAATGTCTTTTTTTCTTTTAAATATATTTCATAAACCAAGCCATTTTTAAAAACTTTACTCTTAAAACTTGGAACATTATCCATCAAACTGTATATCTCTAAACATCATTCTTTACAAGTATGTCACCGTCTTTTGCATTTTGAATGCTGTTCCTCTTTGACGTTTGTAACTGAATATTGTGAATCCCATTTTATGAGTGAGTCTTTTTGCGACTCATCAATCTTCGGGCAAGTTCATCCAGCAGGAAAAGTGGTGCAGTCAGCCCTTGTCAGATGAGTTCTGGCTGAACTTCCTCAAAGCGATTCCGTTCAGAACGGTTGCACACTGCAAGAGCTTGGGAAAGTTGAACTTGACCGCGAAAGGTGGAAACGGTAATGAAATGGAGGAGAGAAAATAAATAAATGAATGAAAAAGCTGGAATGTGGCAAGTGCTTCTAGGCGAGTTTAAATGCTTAATGTGCTAGTGAATTTGGGATAATAGTTTAAATCTATTTAACTGGTTTTCTTCTGGGTGTGTTTGTGGAAGTTTGAAACGCCTCAGAATTTATTTTCTTGTGTTTAAACTGCAATTTAAATAGATATTTTTGAGGAATTTAGATTTATATATATATATATATTTTGTAATTATGTAAAATGTTTAACAATGTTTTTTTTAGTCTTGTGTAAGTGATAAATTAATTTATGTAATGAAATTAATTTTCACGCTAAACTGGTATGGTTAAATTATAGGATAAATAACCATAATTTATGATATACCGGTATGGTTAAGGTACGCAGATTAACGTTTTCACGCTGAAAAACAATGTTTTTAGAAAATTTAATCTTGTGTAAATGATAAATTAAATTATGGAATTAAGATTAACCATGCTTAAATTATGCCGATATACATAAGTATTAGTATACCTGTATGATTAGGTATACAGATTAATGTAAGTTAAAGCTGAAATGTATGGTAAATTAATAATAATATTATTTGCACTCTGTCAGCCAGTATAGTTCAATTACAGTTATTCTCTAATGTATGGTTAGATTACAGATTGTGTATATCGGTATGATTAAATTATTGTTATTTTATATATAGGTTATGATTACCGTGTATGGTATAGTTGCCGTTTATTCTGTACATCAGTATGATCAACTACAACAACCCAATTATATTGCTTACCAGTATGGCTAGATTACTGTTTATATATATATATACCAATTATACTGGTATACCAATTTAGATAGATGTCAGCTATTCTGTATACCTGTATGGTGAAATTACATTTATTTTGTGTACTAGTATGGGATTATTGTTTATTTCGTATACCAATTTGGTTAAATTACAGTTATTTTGCTAGGTATGGTTAGACTATTGTTTTTCCATATATCAGTATAATTTGGCACATATATTAACTTTATTTAGTAGGTTATAAAAAATTAAAGATAAGAATTATAGATTATTTTGAAATTTTTACTGGTTTCATATAATAGAGAGCTTTCGCTCACTTTTACAGTGACGCTAAATCTGTTGTTAAATCTACCATTTTAACAACAGATCAGTTTGGGGTAAAAAATATTTTCGGCGAGGTAAAAGATCTAAAATTTAGTTTTAGCATAACTATAGTGTGTCAATTATTCTCTTATGACGGTTATATGTATAACATAATCGGCAATAATGCGCAAACTCAAACACTCGTTCAAAGTTTTCTTTACAAATATATTTCAAAATTTAAAGAAAGAAAGAAGTTATCAAAATAATTTTGAATTAATAAAAAGTTGAAGAAAATAGTTACTTGATTTTTTTTTCTAGCGATTGCTATTAATGAGTTTTGAATAAATTAAATTAATTTCAAAAATTAGCATCCGGCTACCTTTTATTTAAATATTTAAATAAAATGTTTTAATAAAATTAATTTATTAAGATTGGGTGTAATATTTAGAAGTTCATTAAAAATTCGTGTATTAAAAGCTTTTCTTCAAAAACATTCTAATGTTGATAATATTTTAAATAAAATTTGCACTACGATTTAAATCATTTTAATTAGTTCATTTTGATAAGAAAGAAATATAAATTATTTTGATAAATTTTACTTGAGTAGTAAATAGGCGAATGTTCGTAGAAAATATTTGTCAAGAACATTAAAAAATAGGAGAGATTTGATCTTAACATTAATACTGCATTAAAAGTCCGTTGAGATGTATTCTCAGTATTTTAAGCATCATAAAAATCATTGTTACTTTATTTCCCTTACAATATAACAACTAACATCTTTATTTATTTTGAACACAGACCAATTTCAGAAAAAAAGGAATTCACTTTCAATTTCTGGGCTCCAATTTCTATTCGCTTTCATCTGAATTCCTTTTAGAAAAAAAAAAATGTGCAAAGAACTTAATGATAAAAAAAAGGTGTGTAGATTCATACGCATCGTTTAACACGAAGTTGGAAATATCTACAGCTCACCCTAATTGTATTTACACAATTGAACAGTTGTTAACAGTGACCCTCAGGATTCGATAGTGGCAATGAACGACAAAATATGGTTCTGACAGCCACTGGCGCGTATGATTTCTCTGTATTAAAGAAGATAAAAATGGGAGACGAAAAAAACTTTTCCTTACTTTTCTATTTACGTTTTGATGCCTTGATGTTCAAGAAAAAAAAAAATCACTATATTTCAAGAAGCGGAAATAGAAACTTGTTGTTGTTGTTGTTGATGATGTTCATCCTTCTAGCTATTTGTAAAGGAATTTTGTTTAGGTTTTAAATCCATTTTAAAGTGCATACCTCGTTTAGGCCTTTAGATTAATAAAAAATAATAATCGAAAAATTTTTGGAATTCCTAGTGCATTATTTTTGTGAAGATTTTCTGATTTAAATCGAATGGATTATATTCATAATTTAAATTGAATAGATGATTATAATATCATTATTAAGACAGAGCAATTAACAGATTCATATCATCATCATCATCAATGGTGCAACAGCCCAATGTTGCCTACTGGCAGATTTCGAGACAAGAATTTTTTTTTCTTTTTTTTCACGTAGGGTTTGCGGCTCTGCGCCCAACTCTTTACAAACTTATTACGCCGGGACCTACGGTTTAAAGTGATTCCAAACCGCTCTAAATATCCATGGCACCACAGGTTCATATAAAATGGTTAAATGGCGCATTGATCAATACTAAATGTAATTGTAATTATCAGTTGATTATAGTAATTATCAGTTAAATGAATTATCCTTTGATAATATCATTTAATGATTGTAATTATCTTTTGATAAATTCTAAATATTTAATAAAATTTAATTATTTTAACGATTTGTTACATTTTTGCGTAAATAAATTTATGTTAAGAAAATCTGTTAATGCTTTAAAACCTGATATTAATTGTTATCTATAATATTGATTATTGTAACTTTAGAATTTCATTAAATTGTTAATAAGATATAAATAATACATGGAAATATTAATAAAAATTTTGATTTGTTAATTTGAAAAGGTTTATATAAAAGTCATATCTGTTCTTAAAAGATATTTAACGGTATGAGTGATTTATCTTCAGATGGAAATTTTACTTTAAAGGACGAAAAAAATAATAAAATCTTTGCGGATATAGAGCATTTGTCGATTACTGAAAGTGCGGAACTATTCATTCAATATGCAACCACCTTTGAAAATCATACATATGTATGTGTGGTTTCATGCGTATGGCACATTAACGTTGAAATATCTTGGTATAAAGGTCATAAGGTAATTCGTTTCATAAGCTAAGGAAATACGATAACGGTATTTTTCCCCTTCATGTTGCACTATATGTTGTTAATTTCCATATTTCAACATAAATTTTCTGTTTATGATCATGTATTGACTTAATTGCTTGTTCTTCTTCACTGGCGCATCGGCCCCATGGTAGGCCAAGGCTATTTACCTACTGGCAGATTTCGAGATAGTAGATGCTTTCTTTTTGGGGGGTAGGTTTGACAGCCTCACGCCAAACGCTCTACGCTGCTTGTAAAAACATTATTGATGTTATTGTTTTTATCACACTTGGTAGACAACAGCATCTAGAACAAGTCCAAGAACCCGTGTGGTCTCGAGAAAGGAGGAGGGGGGCCCTATACCCAAAATTCTACTGTCATATTGAACCTACTGTATAAAGTAGATTCCGAACCACTACAAACATTCATGGTATCACCGGGATGCGAACCCGAAACCTATGGCACCACGCTTCAGAGCACTGTCACTCTGTCTTTCTGTTATCAAAATTTAATAATCAAGGCTTACGTTTAGTATCAAATGTTGTTAGACGACATGTTGTTCAAATTGTTGTTGACCAGAATAAAATATTGTTCAGAATAATAATTTATTTTATCACTTAAACAAATATTCATGAAAATTTTAATTCGCATTTAAAATTATTTATTCTTAACAACCAAATAAATTTTCATTTTTTTTTTTTTTTAATAAAATTGGATTGTGAAACAAAATATATTAGTAACGTAATTTTAAAAATTTTCCAATTAGTATTTTTAAGAAAAGCAAAATTTAATAAAATGAACTTGTAATAATTCTTGAAAATATCTGTAAGAATTGTAAGTATTCTTTTTACAATATCCTTCCACGATAAAAAAAAAAAAATAAAAAATAATTTGAATAACTATATGCAAAAATTTACTTTTACACTAAAGACGGATAAAAACCGATCTAAATATTAAAAGTTAGAATTGTAACTGAAGTAGACGTAAAGAAAATTTAAATGAAACAGTAATAAAAAATGCTTCAGAAAGTTTATGAACAAACCAGCGATTTACTCGTATGAATAGAAAATAGGTAAGCAATGTGTTCTAGTTAAAAAAAAATAAATCGAAACGTCCCGTTTCTGCTTTCAAATCGAAATAATGAAGCTTGAATGATTGGAAGTTTAACGTACTCTTCAAAGAGTAACAGCTTTTATTCTTGAAGTGCCAAAACACAAAACAACCACCTGAAAACAGCCAAAACACGCGTATAGCCTTCACCTGACGACACAACAGTTTCGTGACAAGCGTAACAACGTGTAATTTTGAATCTAGTCACTTGAAACGTAAAATAAACTAAGATGGAAAAGGCAAGAAAAGAAAAAGTCGCGTGCACTGTCTTCAAGAAGTAACAAATAAAGAAGTTAAAAAAAGACATAATGCCGCGAAAAACGAAATCGAAAGTTTAATGAAAATAATTCAACCGTCATATTTGCAAGTTTTACAAAAGTTGAAAAGAAAAAAAGCAAAGTCTACGCCGCAAAACAAAAACAAAAAAATTGGGAAGAAAGTTTTCTATACAAAACTGACGGTGCAGAGCAATCTGATGATTCTTAATCCAACTATCGTGTCGCCAGTGTGAAAGGAAACTCATGAATGGGTTAGCCACGGAGGAATAAGGAAAGGACAGGGATTATTCCTTACAGATAACAGCAAACAAAGAGCGGGGTGACTAATAAAAAAAAATTACTTTTTCCGTAAGACTCTCTTCTGAAAGAGGCGACCAATTTATAAGAAGGTTAAAGAGGAAAATTGAAATAATAATAATAATAATAATAATAACTACTTCCACGTTCCCCATCTAATAGATACTTTTGCAGAATGTGTGAGCGACAGCTTGGATTATTTTAGTTTTCCATTGTTACGTTTAGTTTTGTCTAAAATAAATTGAAAATTATTGTAAGAAAGCAATCCATGTGCAGTATATATGACGGCGACAGTTTCAATATGAAAACAAAGTACTTATGAAGGTTAAAGCTGATAAAATAATTAAAGATATTTTGAGTGGCTTTCATCAATTTCTTTTTATAAAATGTAAAAAGAAAGCAGGCAGTTTGATATAACTCTTATGATATGTAGTTTCGTTTAACTAAAAATTGTTTGCTCTAAAGTACAAATAAATAATTTTTGAAATTAAATATTTTTTAAGAAAATATATTCTTTTCTCGATTTCTTCATTGTTTTGATAATAATTATTAAATACAAATCTATAGTTGCCTTTTGAATATTTTTTTGGCAATACATAGATAGTTATCTTTATGCTATAAGCAAGGGTACATTTAGTACTACTCATTTACTCATTAGTATTCATTAGTTACTCAATTAGTACTACCTAGGCCGCACTTGTAGCTTGAAGATATCCTACGGACGCGAGTAACACTACCCCCTACCCCACAACGCTCTACGATCATGATAGACAAGGACCTACGGTTTAAAGTGGATTCGAACCACTAGAAACATCCATGCACCCACCGCCACGAATCCTGGGGTACCGAGGTCCAGAGGTAGTCACTTGGCCATCAGACCCCTGCCTTTTGAATATAAAAGCGTTTTTTAAAACGTATTTATTTAGAAAAAATCTTTACATAACAAAGGTTTGAACCTATTGCTGAAAATGAAAAATTCATATTTTCTATGTTTTGCATATGACGTAAAGATTCAAAATAATAATATTCTAGAAAAAAAATGAAACACCAAATAAGTCTTGACGAACAAAATTTCATTACACTTTTTATTTTTAAGTTTCTCGCATGTTTATTTAGTTCACAAAAAAAAAAAAAAAAATAATTAGTCTAAATATTTTTATGTATTAAATTCTAGTATTTAGAAATTTTGATATCATTTGATATTATTTTTGTAATTTTCCAAACGAGACGTAAAGTGATTACTAAATATAAAGAATGAATATTTTAGAAAAAATGAAACACCAAATAAGACATAACGAACAAATATTTCATTATACTTATTATTATTTTTTAAATTCCTCACATGTTTATCTAATTAACAACACTAATTATTCTAAATATTTTTGTTTGACTTACTTCTAGTATTATTTAGAAATTCTGATATCACTTGATATTATTTTTTCGCAATTTTCCAAACAAGAAGTACCTGAGTAAAAGTAATTACTGAATATAAAGAATGAAAGCACCATGTCAGAAAGATTGGACCCACATATTTGGTCAGATCACATATTTTTTTCTTTCCACAAAGCAAACAATTCCACGAAAATGTGTATCAGGACCCCTTCTAGTGTGAACTTAGACCAAATGTACTCTACCGCTGACCCTCCTACACTCGGAGAGTCAAGGTTTTCTCACGGGGCCGGCAAGCCAGACGGACAGACCTCCAAGCCTCCACGGAAAGGTTAAGGCTCGCCCGCTCTCCAAGGGGGACAACACACGTCCAACCAGCCACGGTTACAGCTATGCAAACAAATCCCAAACAATACCCGAAGAATTCTTGCCCAGAATGAGAAATAAAGACAAGAAAAGATAAACAAAGAGAAAAGGGGAAAAAATAATATATATGTATATTTTTTTCTTGTTGAGATTGGCAATTCCTCTGGTGGTTTCTTTTGCCACGGGCCGAAACACAGAAAAAACAAGGGTCACGGATGAAAACACCCACGACTCGAAGGTAAAGATTCACGGGCAAATGGGGTGGTGAAGAAGAGGGATGGCGTGACCAGTTTCACCTGTGGCAGCAGCAGACTGGTGATGGGATTCATCTCTCTGACCCCGACATCTCTGCTCTTACTTTTCATTGCTTTCCTTCATCCCTTCTCTCTCTTCTTTTTATTTGTTTATTTTTTATGCTTTCGGGTTTGAAACATTTCTTGTGCGACTACAGGCGATTGATTTTTATGAGATAATTTATGCCTTTTGGGGAAAGGTGATGCAAATAAAAACTTCTGGGTGGAGTTACGTAAGGGCACTAATATGTTAGGATAAAAGATAATCATGTGTTATTACCATATTATTCGTATTAGTTACCATATTATTCGTATTAGTTACCATTTTTTCAGGTTTGAAGCATTTCTTGTGAGTGTGCGAGTACAAGCGATTGATTTTATGAGATAATTTATGCCATTTGGTGATGCAAATGAAAACTGGTGTGTATTTCATGATCATGTACTTTCTGTAACTAATCATGTACTTCTGGGTGGAGTTCCGTAAAGTCAGTATAAGGGTAGGATAAAGGTCTTTATGAGCGATCATGAATTAGTTACCATATTATACGTATTAGTTACCAAGTACAAGCGATTGATTTTATGAAATAGTTTATGTCTTTTAGGAAAGGTGATACAAATTAAAACTTCTGGCTGGAGTTCATAAGGACACTAATATGGTAGGATAAAGGTCTTCGTGAGCGATCATATATTAGTTACCATATCTTTAAGATTAAATAAAAATGTTAATTAGCTTTTCAAATAAAGATTGGTACTGCTTGTTGGATTATAAATTATCTGAATGTTTTTGAAAGAAAAAGGAAAATCATTCCATTTTTCTTTAAACATTAAAATAATTGAGTAATTTTGCAAATACAAATGGTAAACATTACTTATGTATGCGACAGCCGAATTTGAGAGCCTTGGCAAAAACTCAAGAGCCTGAAATTAATTTTTATAAATGGTTATTTAGAATATCAACAAAATTAAAACACTCAGAAATTTATTTTTTAATTACGTCGAGGACTGGGCCGTATTGGCAATTTCCTGCAAGCAGCCCAACACAAACTGGCCTTGAGGATGGCATGTCATGTGGGCTACACCGACTAACGTTGTTACTCATTTAATACTACACAGGGGGCACGTGTAACTAGAAGATAGGCTACGGACGCAAGTAACACAACCCCGAAAACGCTCTACGATCGTATTAGACCGGGATCTACGGTTTAAAGGGGGATTCGAACCACTACAAACATCCATTGTACCTCCGGGACTCGAATCCTCTGGCACCAAGTGCCAGAGCGTTAGTCACTCTGCCATCAGTCCCAAATATTAAGAAATATGTATCCGTATGCAAACATTACATATAAAACAAGTTATTTTTGTTAAATAACAAAAAACAATGTGATGTCATAAAATGTGACAGCATTAATTTTTTTTACTTGAAAATGTAGTAATCTTAGTAGAATAATGTCAGTAGTAAATTTAGAAACCAATTTCATAGTTTAATTTGTTGTAGGATTTATTTATTTAATATTTTTTAATTAGTAACTTACCTTAAATTTTAATTTTGTAAAAATTAATCCATATTTAGGAAATTATGTGATAACTATTAAATTAATTAATTCTTCTCCCAAAATATTAGTTAAATTAAAAATTTTGTACAAGTTATATATTTATTGAAGAATACTAACTTTGAATATTTGAATTATTATTATACATGGAGAAAACTTCCGTGGAAGCCTATGGGGACTTTTATAACTCAAATTAATTCAAAGTGCTGACTCAATTCAAAGGTCAAAGGGAGAATAGCGTTATAACTTACATACACCGATTGTTCTTTCACCTCAAGATTATGCCGGAAATATTCTGCTTAACCCGAGAGAGAGAGAGAAAACGCCACTATGTTTACTTTTTCAATCTTTTGGTTGTTGTTTTTTTTATTGCCATCTGCCACCCTATCTCTGAGACATTAGGCCTGCCCTGGAAGGGTCAGTTGCATTCCAAACGTTCCTTTCCAAGAAAGCGCGGACGACTGACTAACAAGCCAGAAGAACTCGAGCAAGGTGCAATTTGCCCAAAGACGACTTGAAGAAGGGGGATGGGGGAAGGATCACAGCAGTGTTCCTCGTATTGGGTCTCCTCGTGTGATCCCGTTCCGTTCCGCAACGGTTTTTCTTTTTCGCGACCCTTTTTTTATGCGGTTCAAGTTCACAACGGAAGATTTATCTCGATCTCTGACAATGTTAAGGCTGTTGTCTTTGATTGTCGGGAGAGATTTTTAACAAATGATTCGCTGTTCTGAGCTTGACATGGAATGACTTTTTTTCTTCTTCTTCTTCTTAAAGATGTTTCTTGATCATTGGCGATTCGGGATGTTCTGTTCAGACATCACATGACCTTAGCGGTGGAGGTGGAAGGGGGAAGGGAGGGGGTTGGGGGGAGGAGGGATGAAAGTAGCAAAAATAGGAAACAATCAACCGTTAGAGTTCTTAGGATAATCTTGTCTTAGCTCAGTGGTTTTCGTCTTTTCAAGCTTCGCTGTCGGTGCGGTGGGTGACTAAACAATGTCGGGTAAATCAGCGATCCAAGACTGATAGCTGGCTTCAAGTGGTTTGAGTGAGAGATCTGTCGTAGGTTTCGCACCAAAAATGTATCACATTTTTAAATAACATAATTTTTTTTCCTTTAAAAATTGAAGAAGAATTTTTTTTTTTTTTTTTAAATTGACTACATTAAAAAAAAAAAAAAAAAAATCATTATATTCATAAATACTTCGCTTTCAGATTTAAATAGTAAAAAAAAAAAATTATATTTTTTCAAACATTTAAAGATTTTCTTATAACAAATTTTATATAAAAATCTTTTTATTATCTCATTATATTAAATAAGTATATATTTTGCCAAATTACTTGATTTTTATTTATAATAATATTTCATCATTAATTAAAGTACGGAAAACATAAATAAATAAATTTTTATTTTAAAATAAAATTTATATTTATTTACAGCATATTTTGTGTAAAAGGGGCCTGATTGACCGAACGACTAGCGCTCTAGCACTCAGTGCCACGGGTTTCGGGTTTGATTCTCGGCCGTGCCATGGATGTTTGTAGTGGTTCTAGTCGCTTGTAGTGGTCGTAATGGTTCCACTTTAAGCTGTAGGACCCGGTTTAATGCGACTTTAAGATGTAGGGCTGACAACCCTACCCAGTAAAAAGTGAGCGTCACGGGGCCAAATCAGACTTCAACCTACGGGCTCACCAACACAACAGAAGCTGTCCCCCTTTCATGAGACCATATGGGTTCATAGACTTGGTCTAGGTGTCGACCAAGTGGGATAAGAAATAACTATAAAAATCTCATCCTATGCAAATATTATTTAAATTAATACTTTAATTTATTATTTTAGTTAAACTTTATAAATCCATAATCACAAGAAATTTGAATTCTATTAATTCACACGTATTCACATCAATCATCACAAATGGTAGAAAAAAAATATTGATCTTCAAATGAAAAGTTACCAAACCTAAATCCTTATAATGATAAAAAAAAAAAAAAAAATGTTAAAAATGAGGGTATAACATCAAAAGTAATATAAATGCTAATATATTTGAATTACCTATAGGTTTATATTTTTTTAACTCTACGATGTTTTAATAGAATAAGAAATTTTTTCATTTCTCAAATCAAAATATAGAGTTTGATTTTAAAACCATCATCATTATTATTATAAGCATAAATGCAAAATACGTTATAGGAAATTGTAAAAATAATAAATCACACCCGTAATAAATTACAGGTGTGTTTTATTACTCTAAATCCTACATAAACAGTTCTCACTGTTTTCCCCAAGATTTTTTGAAAATTACTCAAAAAATAATAGCTAATAGCCAAAGCCTGAAGATGTTTAGATATGATAAAAATGGATTTTTCTTCTAGTTGATTACGCGAGTTTTTTTTCTTTTATGGCTTTTTTTTTTTTTTTTTTCATTTTGTTTTTCCTTACTCATGTGAATGGTTGAGGAGAGGAACTTTTAAACAATCAGCCATTAACTTCAAAGTTAATGTTCGTAAAAAAGGAATCTTACGAACAATCCCGAGTCGTTGCCTCCATGGCTTCGAAAACT
Source organism: Caerostris extrusa (assembly GCA_021605095.1). Classification (NCBI taxonomy): domain Eukaryota; kingdom Metazoa; phylum Arthropoda; class Arachnida; order Araneae; family Araneidae; genus Caerostris; species Caerostris extrusa. Next base: position 171,463 of record BPLR01013984.1, read on the forward strand.
GTAATTACTACATCACCTTGCGTGGGTCATTAATAGAATGGAAGCGCTGATAATAAAAACCTTTTCTTTAATATTGTCTTTAAACAGAAGCTAGTATGATTTCTCTACGCGCGAATAAATTCACATATTCGACAATTTTGTCACTTATAAACAAACATTATTTAGAAAATATTTATGTTATTTTATCACCGAAATTTTTTTTTTTTAAAAATGGAATTAAACAATTTTATTATGTATAAGCATATAACCTGGCATTTAACTTGTTTTTGCATTTGCATAAAATGCTTATGGGAAATTCGTAAAAATAATAAAGTATATATATATATATATATAATATAATTCGTAAAATAATCAATAAAATCATTGAAATTTCTATACTGAGGATATATTTTTATAATAATAAATTATAATAAAATATAATTTTATCTAATAATAAAAATATATCCTCAGTATAGAAATTTCAACTTAAAATTTTAAAAATACTTTAGAATTTAAATCTATTTAATGCATATTAATTTCTCTTGTTTTCTGAACCTTTTTACATATTACCATTTATATACATATTACATTGAAATTTTATAATTTTTATATACAAAAAAATTATATAAATTATGGAGAAAATTTTTAATATTTTTATATTGTAAAGTGCATCGAAGGGTCATGTATGAATTATATCATACGTACATACATATATGAACAGATATCATACGTATACCATAAAAGAACCTATACCCTACAATAAACACCTGGCGAAAGAACTATATTGCTTCCGAAGACTTTTTAGGGCAACTATTCCACATTTCCGTGTCATTTAGAATAAAAACCTGAAACCTGCAATCCCATAGTCTGGCTATTTAGGCTAGTGGTTTACACATGCCACCTTAATCACCATGGAATTTCTATCTTTTCTGGAAACAGTAGCTGAAACTGAACTCATTAACGAATTTGAACCTGGTCATTTACATGTTATTTTCACCCATTAACATTCTACTATTTTTCAGGAAATATTAATGTTAAAATAATATCAATCTGTCAGGTCCACGAGTTCCTAATTTTTGTCACAAGCATGGGCACTTATCTTAATAACTATTACGTCATTTGTATAAATTTGCTTATTTGTTTGTCACTTTACGGTCATTTTGAGCACACTTTACGGTCATTTTGCGCACACTTTAGGGTAATTATATCGGGACCTACAGTTTAACGTGAATTCCGAACCACTACTACTGCACCACACTACCTCACTATGGCTAGAGCTGAGTTACCCCTTTACAGTTTCAGAATGATGTGGGTAAGAAGTCTGATTAGGCTCTGCGAACGCTTTAAGGTCATAGGAGACCGGGATCGACGGCTTAAAGTGGATTCCGAACCACTACAAACATCCATAGCACCGCCAGGTTTTAAACCCGAAACCTTTAGTACCGAGCGTCAGAGAGAGCAATTGGCCATCAGCCCGCCATTTGTATAAAAGTTGAAAAAAAGATTGTTTAAGATTTGATTGGAAACATTTAATTTTTAGTTGCGTAGTAATTTTGTAAATTGTTTAAGATTACTTAAAAACTTCGTGTAGTTTAATTTTTTAAACCAATGTTTGAAATATAGAGGGTCGAATTTACTTAAGAGCTAAGATAATAAACTTTCCCTAAAGAAAATATTACCATCGCTTTTTACTACTAGTATACTTTCTCCGTCGTGGTTCAAGGATCGCCGAACTTTCGCGTGGTCTTTTTCTAAATACACTTTGTAACTTCGTGATCGGTTTATAAATCAATTTGCATAACCGGTCAATCAACAACAAAGAAAAAGAAAACAGTCTTAATTAAACTGTGTCCGTGCCTCTGACAAAACACTTAAGATAACTTGTAGTAAAAAAAAATATATTTTAAAATGCAGATCTGGTTTTTTATTTGAGTTCATTGTGTGTAGTAGAAGCAAGTTTAGTATGATGTTTTCATATTATATTAAATAACATTTGCCTCTTTGATTAAGAAATAATGTGGACTATTTTAAAATTACAAATCCAGCACCTATTGGTGCATTTTTTAATAGATTTTATTGTTTGTGGTTATATAACAACTGCAATTCGTAATTCAATAAAGTTAGGGGAAAGAGCATCCTTAAGATTTTTTGTTTTATTTTAGGCTTTTTCCCTGATTTAAATGAATTTTATTTCATAAACGTTACAAGAAATTAATAATTTAAATGTCGGGAATCAGTTGAAATTCCATAATGATAAAATTATAGAAAAATTATAAAATTAATTTAATAATAAATAGTTTAAGTGTAAGGAATTAGTTTAAATTTTATAAATGATAAAAACTATATAATTATAAAATTAAATATTAGAATGATTAAACTATGTAATTATAAAATTAATTATTAAAATGATAAAATTATAGAAAAAAATATATAATTAATTTAATAATTAATAATTTAAGTGCTGAAAATCAGTTTAAATTCTATAAGGATAAAATTAAATATTAAAATGATAAAATTAAATAATAAAAATTATAAAATTATAGGAAAAATATAAAATTAATTTAATAATAAATAATGTAAGCGTAGGAAATCATTTTAAATTCTATAATGATACTATAAAATTAAATATTAAAATGATAAAATTAAATACGAAATTATAAAATTATAAATTTAAATGTAAAAAAAAAAAAAAAGGATACAAATTTAGAGAAGTCATAAAATTAAATGATAAAATGTAGAAATATTCTTTTTAAAAGGATACATATTTAATTTGCCTTGGAAAAAGCATATGAAAAAAAAAAATTAATAAATAAATGACACGAGAAGCTGAATGTTAACCGAATGTTATCCCAAAAATGAGGAAATGGGTGTTGGATGTATAATTATGCATGTTACACTGTTGCTTGCACTTGGTTAAACTGGATTGAGAGAGAAAAAATGAAATGTCGTAAAGAGTAGCTGTGAGCAGTAAATGGAGGTCACTTTCCCTGCCATTCTGGTTCAAAGTGATTTAAGTCATTGTGCAATCAGAAAGTCGTTGACACGCTAATGAGATAGGAATATCTTTTTTTTTTCTATCGAATTCTTATACTTATTTCTAAACCATTACAAACAAACCGTAAATCAAACTGATATTGACATGTTAAGTAACTAAAAATAATAACAAATTAAGTTACGTGATGATATATTGTGTAATAGAAATAATTTTTTTTTTTATTTCTGAAAATCTAAATTTTTAACATTGTAAAATTGTTAAATTTTTATTTAAAACAAAATAAAAAAAAAAAATTACTTTGACGCTATTATTATATCTAAAGTTATAGCTGACATTTATATCATAATAAACCATAAATTGAAAAAGCATTGGTAATAATAAATGCATTTAGAATTTGTATTATTTTTTGTTTGCCTGCTAAATTAAAACCTATATTTAAAATGTAATTGATTATTAATATTTTTAATATTTAATTAATTTATTATACTTAATTATTTTAGTAGAAAAAAGTATTTCATTTGATGGAGTTTTAGCACAGCAAGGATAACTCAATCGATAGAGCACGCGACTCTTAATCTAGGGGTCATGGGTTCTGAGCTTCCCGTTAGGCGGTGTCTTTTCAGGGGCCTGATAACCGAGTGACTGGTGCAATGTGCCACAGGTTTCAGGCTTATCTTGGTGGTGCAATGGATGTTTATAGTGGTTCGAATCCATTTTAAACCGGAGGTCCTGGTCTAACGTGACTGTTGGGCTAAGGCAACTCTTCCCAAAAAGCATAACATCTCATGTCTAGAAATATGCTAGTAGGCAGACGGCCTTGGCCCACCATGGGGATGTTGCACTAATTAAGAAGAAGATGAAGCAATTTTAACAATTTATTGATTTAAATCAATTTAAAAGGTCAACGAATTTTCCACTGACAGTAAACCAAAAAAATTGATAACATTTTTATTAACAAGCAATAATAAATTTAGATTGAAAAACCAGAAATTCATTTTTAGTTAAAATACATTGTAATAAGTTTAATTTTCAATATTAACATTTCTTTACTTTATAGCAAAATGATATATGACAGTATATATACCTGCAAATAATGTATTCTTTTTATCTCACAACAACAATGAAAAAAAAAAAGGATTTATTTATTTTTTTTCAAATAAGAAAAGGCATAGGCCACTCTTCTTAAATCGCACACTGCCTGACCTCTGATAAACGCCCAAAGCAAACAAATAAGGCCAAGGCTAATGATAGTAGTGCTACTAATGGCAGTGATTACTCTATTCGCTGATGACGACGCGTGCGCATAATCTGCAGTCAGTCCATTCAAAGTGTTTTAATGTTTTTTTTCTTTTCTTCCATCTTACACGATCAGGCAGTGCAATTTTGTGATAACAAGGCTGAAAATAATTAAGAAGTCATTTTAAATGAGATAGATGAATCAAAAAAAAAAATTTAAACAAAATATTTAGATTCATTTAAGTTAAGATTCTTGGAATTGACGGAAGGGTTCATTATCATTGTATTGCTATTCATTTTATTTAAAAGATTTATTATCTCACATTGTTTACAAAACTAATAATATATATTGCAAGTAATACGTTAATATTTAAATTATAAAGGACGTGTATCTATGTTATTGTTTTAAATATGTTTTTAAAATGCTTATTTTATTACAAAATTTTCACAATTAATTTAGTAGAACATGGAACTCTTTAAAATTTCAAATAATTGCATAATATAAAATGATAAATCTTTAAATAATATGATAAATCTATAATTTTTAAATTACTGCCCTCACCATGATTGTATTTTCACGAGTTGTTGTTTTACAATACCAGGAGTATACTCTATTATATATTTTTATATATATTATATTTTTATTGGGGTATATATATATATATATATTTTTTTTTTGGGGGGGGGGTCTAAGTATTTCGAATTCGGTGGAAGAACATTGCAGCCTTAAAAAACTTAATGTGCCCATTTCTGGGACAAACACAGGAAATTTTGGTTCGGTTTCGCTTATCATCTTAATTCTGAAAATCACTACTCACCCGCGTTCGTGTATCTTTAAAAACATATATAGTTAAATGGAAAATTTTCAGAAAACTTTTAATTTACATATTGTTATTATTAATAGGTTAAAAGTACGAAATATTTGATTATTAATAACACTAAGTTATTTTTTAAATTAAAAATAAATATCTGTTATTTTTTAATTAAAATTAAATCATCATCAGGGGCACAACAGTCTTATGGTGGGCCAAGCCCATCTACCTACTGGCAGATTTCGAGACAGAAGATGTTTTGTTTTTTACAATACTCTACAGTCATATTAGATCGGACATAGATAGTAAACTGGATTCCGAACCTCTACAAGCATCCATGGCACCATTGGAACTGGAACCCGAGACCTGTGATACCGAGTGTCAGAGATTTAATCGCTCAGCCACCAGGCTCTTAAAATTTAATATCTGTGCTAATTCTTTAATTAAAAATAAATATCTAAAATGCCGCTCTTTTCGTAACTGAAGTTCATCAAAAATTTCATTTTTAATTTCAATTATTTGCAATACTTTAGAAGCAAATGTATTGGAATAGCCTTTTTAATAAAGATTGTACTCCAAGAAATTTCAGTTAAAAAAAAAAAAAAAATTCAAAGAATCTTTAAAAAATACTTTTAATGGATCAAGAAAATTAAAAAAGAAGTGATTCTTCTTGCCAATAAATCTATATCCTGATTGCATAATCCTGCTTAACGTCTTCCTCTTATACTGAGGATTTGGCGGTCACTCAAGCAATGCATTCTTTAATGCGAATCTCGCCCACGTAGTATGCCTAAGTTACTCTTTCTTTTTGCGGGCAAAATTTTTCGTCTTCTTTACTAAAGAGAGTCGACTTTAAACAACTTTCTTTAATCTTCTATCATTCGGCGATAGCTGAGGAGATGGGCGTGAGAAAATCCGGGTGCCTAGAGAAAAGGAATTTTTAGGCATTGTGAGCACCAAGTAATTTGGGCAATCAGGGTTGGCCATTTTTTTTTAAGGTCTACGCACTATAATAGCTAATTTTGTAGTTAAAATTGGTATTTAAATTATTTCATATCGTGATAATCGGTTAAAAAATTTCAGTTGGATCCTTCAGCAAGATAGCTTTATTTTTCATGTATATCTCATAAATATGTAATATATAAATATCTCATATATATGTATCATCTCATAAATATTTTTAATAAAAATTGATTTAATAATTCATATAGATTTTTCTATCTGGAAAACATATTCCTTTATATGAAGCATACATTTGCTAATGTAAGATAGTTTTATAGCATAATTGTATTGGCTATTCAATATAAAGGTAAACAATCGGTATAAAGATGTTATAACAAGTAATATAAAAAAAAAAAAATTAAATCAATTCCTACTTATTCACTATATTGTAGAAAGTCCTTTATAAATAATTTTCATTCATTTTTTAAGTTAGAAAAAATTTCTCTCTCTCTCACATATACACTTTCCATCTCTCTCGCTAATTATTCACATGTTTCATTTTCCATTTTGTTCCCATCTTGACTCAGACTAGAACCCAGAATGAAAAAAAAATCTGAAAAAAGAAATTTTTTTCCAGCGATCTGCACGCTTCGCTACTGACGGTATTTATTCCTAAATTTATATCCTGCTAAATATCTTATATAAGAGAAATTTTTTTCTCCCATATAAAGTTAAAATTAATTAATTTAATTAATTAATTTAATATTTGAAAACACTGTAGAATTAATATTTGAAAACACTGTAGAATTAATATTTGAAAGCACTGTATTAACATCAAGTGTCATCCACTGCAAGTTCAAAAAATGTATTTGAACTTTAGTGGATGAATAAAAAGTATATTAACGATTGATAATTTGAACAAGATATATAAATATATATATAGGGAGAGTGTAAACTAATAGTAGGAATTGAATAAGACGTATAACATATACGTCTATAAGACCTATATATATATATATATATATATATCTTATAAGACGTAGAATATATACGTCTTATAGACGTATATATATATATATATATATAATGATATATCTATAAAGTAGAATATATTGAATTATGATATATGTATAGATGAATTAATTTGTTAAAGCAGTTAGCATTACCCCTATTATACCACTGTGTTTGAATCCGTTTCACTTGGCGGCCTTCTAATTTTCCTTGTTAATCGAACCATACTGATCAAATTATATAAATTTGCTTAATATCAAAATAAAGTAAGTTTAAATAATACGCTATATATAAAAATCTGTAAGTAATTATGCTTATACTTAAACTATTTTGCATTGAACAAAAAGAAGAAAAAGTAAGTATTAATAATTAACTCTTCTGAAACCGATTTAATTAAATATTCATTTGCTGATTCATTAATGAATTAAAAATTTTATTAAAGCATACTTTATGTTGCAAGACAAATTAATTTTCATGTTTCAAAAATATTAAATAATTACTATAAATAAAATAACTTTTTCTTAAATAATTTTGAAATAAATTATAATGGTCATAATTGTTAAAGTCTAAGTTGTTCATTTACTGGAATTATTCATATTCTTTTTAAAATTTTTTTAAAAAATACTTTGGATATAAATTTTTATTTTGTTTTTGTATTTTGTAGGTAAACTATGAAAAATAATTTTTGTTTCCTTATTTTTTTTTTTATAAGAAAAATATTTAATAACAATGACATTAAATTTTATCACATTTTTTATTCATATTTTTAGTGAAAAATTTAATTTTTTTAATGATAAATTCGAGAACAAATATTGATTTAACTTTAATAATTTTAAAACAATATGCTTTAACAATTTAAAAACTTCAGTAAAATATAGTTTATTTCAAAATTATTCCAAAAATACAAGGGAATATATTTACATTTGTATTAAAATAAGAAATTTTGAAAAAAAAATATTATCCGTTCATTAGAAACTAGTCATGGTTTGTAACTTCATGAGATTTCTGTGAAGAAACAACATTTGTTATTCTATGAGTGCAATTGGTTACCGCAAAAATTTCATTTCCTATTTCAACGGGAAAAAATTGTATTTACATTACTGATCTGAAATCTACAGTATCTTTCACCCTCATAAAAATTTAAATTGAGTGATTCATTTATTATTATTTTGCTTTGGTTTTATTAAATTGTAATGTTATTGTCGCAAGGGAATCAAATATATGTGATGTTTTTTCGAAATAATATTGGCTATGTTGATTATCAGCTCGTAATATAAATCCTCCTCTTAAACATGGTCCAGACAATACATGGCGGCTGCAACAGCTGGGCAATCAAAGACATGATGATGAGTAAGCTCGACATCAGGGCAATTGCCACATATTTGGTATTTTTTAACGCCCTCAGCAGAAATTTTCAAATTTTTGTGATGTTCACCCTTAATCATGTGAAAGTAGTTGCTGTTTTTCTGTCGACATTTAGTTCTATTATTTGGTATTTAGTTTTGATCTTAGAAGGAATCACGAGTTTAGATTTTGCCAAGGCATTTGCATCTGCAATGGTAGTAGGAAGGGCAGTCTGACCTAGATCAAAGAATCTGCGATTTCATTAAATTGCAAATCCACATGAGCAGAGATCCATTGTAGGATTCTGTGCAAGCAGTGTATTTGTTCTAAAAGAGATATGAAGCTCAAGATCATATTAGAGAAACCTTTATTAAGAGCCTGTCTGTAAGTGAAGATTGTAATTCCATTCATTTGTGAAATTACATTTAATATTTTTATCATTATCGATAAAAACATACACAATAATTCAACATGAGATAGACTTTTATTTCCTTAATTAATACTGTTTTATTCAATAATTTTCCTAAGTTTATCGCATGATATTAAAAAAAAAATTATTTCTATCTTGATAATTGCAAATTTATAAAGTTATTCGCAACTTTAAATTTATTCATTAAATTATTGCTTCTTAAATAATTAAAGGAAAGAAATCTAATCTAGGATATTAATCTAGATTTTTCTGGAATTTTTATTTGATTAAAAAGTGAAGCAAAGATTTAAAAGCACATTTAATTAATTTATGTTTAAAAAAAAAAAAAAACCGTTAAATGATACAAAAATTTCTTCATAGGATAAAATTTATTTCAAAACCCAGACACATTACTTATTGTGATGCAAATTTCACTTTACCACTAATGATGTAACGTTTCTTTTGGAAAAAAAAAGTTTTGTTGAATGATGTATCAATAGCAACGATTGTTTGTGAATAGGTTTATTGGCCAATCGAATAGGGGAAATATTTCACAAAGGTCTTTCTGGAAATCAAATAGCTGTTCTTTTAATGTGGTTGTGATTGCTCTTTAGTGATGGAATTCATGTGGTGTAGATTAACTGTTTTTTAGTTGTAAATTAAATCTATTGTATTTAATTTTTTATCGTTAAAAATAATAGTTCTTTTTAAAAAATTATAAACTAAACTTACTGGTATATAGATTAGATCTGTAAGCGGTAGTTTTTAAACAATCATCCTCATTAGTGTCGCAACAGCCCCAGATTTCCGAGACAGGAGATGTTTTCTTTTTTTTTTTACGGGGTAGGAATGTCAGCACTACACCCAACGTCCTATAGTCATATTAGATCTGGATCTACGGTTTAAAGTGGATTCCAAACCACTACAAACATCCATGTCACCGGCCGGATTCGAACCCCGAAACCTGCGGCACCGACATCAAGAGCACTAGTCACTCTGCCATCAGGTCCTTCTTAAACAATACCAATGAAAATTATTTTGATTTAAAAATATATATTTTAATGACACTAAAATATTCATGTTTTATTGAATGATTATTAATTAATTTGTTGTTAAAATGTAGATTCGAAATTATTTGACTATATATTATAAGATTATATTAATCTAATTATACTAAAATTATATTTATAAATTAAAAACTGAAAATATATATATTTCAATAGTTAAATATATTATAAGTTAAATGTTATGTGTTAATTGGGCCTGAATGACCGACTGGCTGGCGCTCGGTACCACAGGTTTCGGCTTCGAGACCCGGCGGTGTCATGGATGTTTGTAGTGAATCGGAATCAACTTTAAGCCGTAGGTCCCGGTCTAACATGAGCAATGCGGGGATGTTGTTACTGCGCATCTGTAACTTATCTTCAAGCTACACACACCTCCTGGGTAGTTCTAAGTGAGTAACGTCGGTGCAGCTCTTGCCTTAAGGCGTCCAAGACAATTGTTTAAGTGTTTGCCATCTGCATTAGTACAAAAAAAAAATGTTATCTGTGAAATGTTTCGTGAATATATTTCATAGATTTTTTTCAAAAAAGTGAAGGAAATATATCTTAATTGATTAATTTAATTATTAGAATTATTGGTTTTATCAAAAATAAAACTCTTTAAAGTGCTTTAACTTAAATTAAAAACAAAAAAGTAGTGAATGTCTTAAATATCGAACTATAAATTATAGGGAAAAAAATTTCTGCTAAATGCAAAATAACTTTTTCCATTCATTGTCTTGTGTAAATGTAACAATTTTTCTATCAAGCCAATTACCACAACATTTAAAAAGAAGATACAACAATTTCTTCTTTTTTTCAAAAAAATTCAAACTATTTGGTTAGAAAAAAGGCAAGGGTCAATTGCTCCTTCTAATAGCTGAGTAATCGTCAATTATACCGAAAAGTAAAAACGAATGGATGGAAGTAAAAAAAAAATGCGAAGAAAGGTCAGAAAAGTGGAAAAGAAAATGAACGAAATGGTGGAGCCGGTCACGGTTACGGACTTCTCGACAGGAAGCACTTCCACGCTTTTGCTCAAACAGAAGAGAAAGTGAAATCCCCCAGAGAGGGGTACTTGACCTACACCGTGGGGGATGTGGGTGAGCGGTCAGCTGGCTGTATGTACCACATAATTCGGCGGTTCACCAGGGGTCAGTAAGAGTCCGTGGATAAATACAGATCTCGTTTCAGAAAGGAAAGCCTGCTATTACAGAAAATCCCAACTTAATTTATTTATTTATTTATTTTATTTTTTTTTTTACGAAAATGTTTTTCTTCATAAACTTTTCTTTTTTTTTTCTTGTCTTCAAGATATTTTTAAGTCTGTAATTTTAAGTCTGTTTAATTTTAAATAGACAACTTACTTTTTTTCATTCACCCTCCGTTGAGCATCGCGTGCCTTTTTCTCCGAAAAAACTATTTTTTTATTTATTTATTTATTTTTTTTACGATTTTATATTTTAAATTTCATTTTGTTTTGGTTTATTTATAAAAGTTGAATGATTTAAATTTGTATTATCGTTATTGTTTTTGTAGCAATGTGTATTATTTTACAGTACAAATATTTATTATTTCACAATGAATAAATAAAGTAAATGTTTCGTGAATATATTTAATAGATATTTTCAAATGAAGTAAAGGAAATATATCTGAAATGGATACATATATATATGATATGGATACATATATATATATATATATATATATATCTTTTTTATTGGCGCAACAGCCCTACTGTGAGCTAAGTCCATCTGCCTGTTGGCAGATATCGAGACAGGATATGCTTTCTTTTTTATAATATAGGATTGTTAACCCTATTCCCAATAAGGTCGGGATATACTTGAAGTGGATTCCGAACCCACCGAGGCTCGAACCTGAAACACCGAGCACTATTCACTCAGCCATCAGCCCTTATATATATATATATATATATATATATATATATATATATATATATATATATATATATATATATATATATATATATATATATATATATATATATATATATATATATATATACATATATATATATATATATATATATATATATATATATATATATATATATATATATATATATATATATATATATACATATATATATATATATATATACACACATACAGATATATATATATATATATATATATATCTGTATGTGTATATATATATATATATATATTCGTTGACACAACACCCCATGGTGGGCTAGTGTCGTCTGCCTACTGGCAAATTTAGAAACCAGAGATATTCTCTATTTACTGGATAGTCAGCCCTGTGTCCTGTAATGATATTAGGCCGGGAAACACAGTTAAATTTATATATATATATATATATATATACATATTTTTTTCTTTTCTTTTGCATTTTGTTTATATAACTGAATTTCCCAATTCCGATTATCATATAAACAAATTAATTTTAATTTTAAGCCCTTGCTTTTATTTTTTTAACGTAGCTGTTTATTAGTTGTCAAGATACGTTTTGAGAAGATATGAATATATTTTATTAAACAATAAGTTTCATCAGTTTATTCGTCCTTCATTTCAAGTAATTCGATATTTTTGTATTTCATGCAGTATTATGAATCATAATTTGCTGCAAATTAGCTTTTAAAACTTAATGTTTTAACATCCAACAATAAATAAATAAAATAAACATCAAAATGTTTACCATTCATTTGATAAGCGATTTAAGTTTTTTTTTAAAAAAACATTATCATGTGAGGTATTGCAAAATGAGGGATTTGATTGCATTAAGGGGTATTGCAAAATGAATAAAATTTGCTTAATTTCTTTTGAGCACAATTAAATGTCCATGAAATGTCACTTTTTAGTCTTTGAAGCTCGTCATTATATGTCGAGGATATCCTTATCTAATCACGACTTCAGATCATCAAAAACAGAAAACGTATCTGACACCGCATCTTTCTATGTGCATTGTTCTCGAAGGTTGTCGTTAAATACCCGAAAGATGCTACAATTTCTTTCTTGGGAGGCCATTAACTTAACTGGGTGGACATTAGATCTTTTTTAAAAAGGTGCTAAAAAGCCACGAAATTTCAATTGTTGATGGCAATGGCCTTCACGGTTTTGGGAAAGTCTTCCAGCATGGCCCGGTTATCCAGTGCTCTATTATTTTCACGCTTCCTTTGGTCTGAAAAGCACAAGTCACACATTGTTATAGCTGCTTGATACACTTTGCGTTTCTCAAGCTTGACCGTGCACTGGATAAGAAAGTTTGTTTTAGAAGGCTGATTTAGAATGCATCAAAAAAAAAAAGTAAATGCGGTGTTTTTCTTTGAACTTTGGCAGCTTTTTGTTATGCTGCCAAGTTAGGATGCGCTAAAGAGGACAATGATTATAAATTTGGCGGTATAATATGGAGATCGGTTTATTAACATCTTGGCACGTTTTCGATTGGTTTTAAGGGGTATTGCTTGTAAGGCTGATGCATATTTGAATGAACTCATGATGTATAAGATATTACATTGTTTTTTGTTTAAAAGGGAAAAAAAATATGTAAGTAAGAATGCCCTACGTTGGAATCGAAATGGAAAGTTGGGAACATATCAAGATACATCCCTTGAAGGTGTTAGCTCAAAACTGATGAGACAAAATGTGGATTCAGTACAACTCTCTTTGTAAAGCTGAAATAGAGAAAAAGCATCTTAAGTAAAAAAAAAAAAGCGGCCTGATGGTCAATTGGGTAGCGCTCTGGTCTTTGGCACCACAGATTTCAGGTTCGTGTCTTTGCGGTAGCACGAATGGTTGGGAATGGTTGGGAATCCACATTGAACTGTAGGTAAAGTGTGTAAAAAATGACCGTAAAGCGATAAAACAAACCGCGTCAAAACGTTGCCTGACACTGGAAAATAATACTTTTTTAATTAAAAGATGATAATAAGAAGACAAAAAAGATTAATTAACGATAAAAAAAGATTTAATTAAAGATAAAAAAGAATAACTTTTCTATTATTCATTTTGCATGTGTGTCGCTCGGTGTCTTTTTAGATGAGTACATTTTTTTTTTTTTTTGTCGCTCTACGGTCATTTTGTGCACACTTTTGGATAACTAGAATGGGACCTATTGTTTAACGGGGAGCCAAAACCACTAAAAAAACATCCATACCGCCGCCAGAATGAACTTGAAGTGTGTGGTACCAAAGGCCAAAGCGCTACCCAATTGGCCAACAGGCCGCAAGTACATTTGAGAACACAGAAATAATGATCAGCAGTTTATATTTATTTAACATTTTTTCCTTTTGAAAAAATAAATTGTTTATTTCAATTAAGACAAAAAAACAAACCTTGTTTTTCTTTTTAATTTTAAAAGCAACATCGAAACTCTTTACTATTAATGAATTTGAAAATAAATAAATAAATTGTATAAGATTTTTAAATATTTATGTTATTTATATTTATTTATTTATAACAAGTAAAAAAAAAAAAAAAAAAAAAAAATTAGACGGTTTTTAAAAAATAAAATAACAATTTATAACAACTCATCAAATTGTTTTATCTTTCATAAAAATAAATAATTTCGCTTTCTTTCAATTTAATTTAAAACCTGCAGTAACAATGTACGTAAAATTAATATATATTTACGATTTCATTATAAAAAGAAAAAAAACTTTCATAAGTTTCTCAAAACAAACATTTTATGGCAAAATGTTATGATTCTGATGCGTGTACTTTTAATGAACGACATTTTTTCCTTTTAAAAAAAAATGGTTTTCTTTAGAAATTTAATGCCGCATATCAACTAACCGCATTATTAGAGAGGAAGAAAAGGGGTTCTTTCATTTTAATTTCTTTCTAGGCATTCTTGTCCAACTAACCTTAAAAGGTTAAGGTTCTGCAAACAATCCATTTCTGCTGTAGGTGAAAAGAACAGGGTCAATATGCTGACTGAAAAGAGAAATCTTTCAGCTCGAATGGCTTCTTAACATTTATTTGTTGTAATGTGATGAATTTAAATGTCAAACAAAAAGAACAATGTATCCAATGCGCTGCTGGAGCTCACAGGTGGACAGGTGCTTTTTGCTGCTTATTAGTATATTTGAGTATGGCACCATTTTGTAATGTGTATTTTGAATCATTCAAAGTACACATTTATTATTTTTCGTTTAATTTTTTAAGTGTATTATTTTTCTTTGAATTTCGCAAAGAAAATATACTGAATGGTTTGCAGAAGTTTTCTCTTTCTTTTTTTTTTGTAAAGAATTTTTTTTCAAATGAAATCTGTGAATGTATTCATCAAATTAATACCTTTCTTAGCATTTTGAAAGTAAAAATAAATATTCTGACTGAAATATAAGATATGTTTCTTTAAAATTAAATAATAGATTTAAATTAATAAAATTAAATTAAATACATTACACTAGTTAGATTGGGACCTGATGGCCTGGTGACTAGCGTTCTGTGCAATAGATTTCGGGGCCGTGTCTCGAAGGTGCCATGGATGTTTGAAATGGTTCGGAATTCACTTTAGCCGTGTTGGTCTAATATAACTGTAGAGCATCGGGTGTAGGGCTGACATCCCTACCTTGTAAAAAAAACATGTCTTGCCTTTAAATCTACTGGTAGGCAGACGGCCTTAGCCCACCATGGGGCTGTTGCAGTATTGTTGATGATGAGTTATTATATTAAAAACATGAAGCATTATAAGAGTATTGCAGATAAATGCCGAAATAAGTACATATGATATTAATACTCGAATACTAATAGAATTTCATTTATATGCTTTGGGTACTCAAATGAAAAATTAAAATAAATATGATCACTAATGATTTGAAACATGGATAGTCATTAAAAACAATAAATCTTTTACGGTTTTAGCTTTGCAAACAATTATTTTCAGTAGCAAGTTCGTTGTGGTAAATGAGTAAATTAAAATTTGCTACATAACTATCATAATGTCTAGCATTTGAATAAAACAGGATAATAAAACTTTCTTAGATTTTCAATTAAGCTCATTTAATTAATTTATTTAAATAGAATTAGATTAATAATATTAAGTAATACATTTTTAAAATACTCTGCTCCTTTTGAGTAACACATAAGGAAATGATTCCCCCAGACTAGGTTATAGCTAACTTCCTCAACTATTTTCCTCGTGCAGAAAACTCGCGGAAATTTTATGCTTTTTTAAAAATTTTAAAGTGATAAGAATGCAAGTTAAGACAAAAGAGGAAAAACATTGTAAGACAATTGCGGCAACACTTCTGATGTCGAAAAGAAAACCAAAGTATCTAATCATAAAAGCAGGCAAGTTTGAAAACAATGATAATCTACTGTCAAAATACAAAATTTTTTTTTAAAGATTAACGATATTAAACGATGTTTATTTCCATGACATGATTTGTTTAAAATTATTTTATTAATCTGAAATTTTCTATCCATCCGCCCCCAAAACATATTGGTAATATTAGGACGTTATCTTTCATTTTAATACGATAATATAAATGTAGGACAATTAGTAATATTAAGGGCTAATATAATAAATCCATAATAAAAAATAATAAACTCGATATTATAAATAATAAATAAATAATTTTTATAAGGCCGAGTGACTAGTGCTCTGGTGCTCGGTGGCACAGGTTTCGGGTTCGAGACACGGCGGTGCCATGGATGTTTGCAATGGTTAGGAATCCACTTTAAGCCGGAGGTTCCTATCTAATATGACTCTAGAGCGTTGGGCGTAGAGCAGACAACCTTACCCCGTGAACAGTGATAGCATGGTTTCAAGTCATATTTTTACCTACGGATGCTCCATCACAACAGAAGCTGCCCCCCTTCCGTCTTTTCATGAGACCACATGGGTTCTTGGACCTGGCCTAGATGTTGCTGTCTACCAAGTGGGATAAGAAACAACAATAACATTAATGTAAATATTTTAACAAACTATTAAGGTAGCATGTCATTGTAATCATGATAAGAGTCGAACAGGTTACTTTTTTTGTATTGCCATAAAATTGACATTTTTAATTTTCTTTATATATGTATAATTCCCATTACCAAAAAGTATTGTTCCAATGCAGCTGGCAATACAGAGACAATTAATCTTATGCTATAAGCAAGGACTGCATCGCTGTGTTCTCATTTAGCACTACCCGGGAGCACGTGTAGCTTAAAGACATGCTACGGACGAGAGTACCACTACCCTCACAACGCTCTACGATCATATTAGATCGGGACCTATGGTGTAGAGGGGATTCCGAACCACTACAAACATCCATGGCACCGCCAGGACTCGAACCGGAAACCTAAAGTATCGAACGCCAGACACTCGTCATTAAAATGGGCAAAAAAAAAAAGTGGGTATCAGGGTGGTATAATCAGCAAAGTTGGGTTACGACGGGTCTGGATATTTACTAGAGAGATAATTTTTTTTAAATTATAAAATTATGACTATGAAACTTTTGCTTTAGCTATCCTCCGCTATTAACCTGTCTCAAAAATGATTGAAAAACAAAACAAAAACTTCAAGAGTCATGCGATGAAAAAGTTCATCATCACGTCAAGGCTTATTTACATTTTTCAAGGTTAGCTAAAAAAACTCCTGTCTATTTTTACATGACTTCATTTTAAATTAACGATTCTTAAGAAAGACGTCTAGGTAGTAAAGAAAATTAAAAACAACAAGATTATTTCAAAACTATTACTTCCTTAAAATATTTATTTATTTTTCTATTTATTATTTCAATAAAAACATATTTTAAAACACAATGCACTTTTACAGAACTAGTAATGAAATTGAGATAAAGATTTAAAGATTAAATATTATTTTAAAAAA
Source organism: Caerostris extrusa (assembly GCA_021605095.1). NCBI lineage: Eukaryota > Metazoa > Arthropoda > Arachnida > Araneae > Araneidae > Caerostris > Caerostris extrusa. Next base: position 189,037 of record BPLR01013984.1, read on the forward strand.
GTATTGAAGAAAACATGAATTGTGTTTCATGTTTGCATATATATATCTATATTATAATGCAGCTGGCAAACACTTTGACAATTTTCTTAGATGTCTTAAGGCAAGTGCTGCGCCGACGTTACTCACTTAGCACTACCCAGGAGGTGCGTGTAGCTTGAAGATAAGTTACGAACGCGGAGTAACACTACCTCCGCAACGCTCTACGATCATGTTAAACCTGGAACTACGGTTTAAAGTGGATTACGAACCACTACACAGATTCATGTCATCGCCGCTACTCGAATCAGAAACCTGTGGTACCGAGCGCTAGCCACTCGGCCATTCAGGCCCCATACGATTAGTCTGATAATAAATAAATAAATTATTTTAATGTTAATAAACCTTTGTAATGTAAAAACGTCAAAACCCCTTTTTATTTAAAATTAAAAATAAGAATAGCCAATTGATGTAAGAAAAATATGAGCGAACGGAACTAAAGAGATGAAAAATAAGAAAAAAAAGCCTCAATTATTTCCTATCTTTTTGCAAACATCCCCGAGGGTTTGTCGAAATGGTAATAACCGTGATGTCATCTCATGTCTATCGAAATAATTTTTGATGTTGCTCAAAATTATTCGTACGGAACGATAACATTGTGGTTTAATGGAATGTCTATTTTGTGAATGTCATTAAATCGTTTTTTTAAAATACTATTCTACAATTCAAGCAATTCTTGTATAACAAAACCATTACAATATAATTTCAGAGATTCCTCTTTGTAGAATGGTATAAAAAGGGATAAGAAAACAAAATGGAGATGGTTCATTATTGAGATATCTTATGAACTGAGAAATCACATTTAAAATGTGATTTTTAATTACTAAAGTAAACTTTTTCTGCGTCCGTCCAGTCCTTTTAATTAATCAATTATAAATTTTTTCCAAGATTTGTTAATATTAAAAAAGAGTTATATTACTGTTCAATTTACAAATAATTTAAGCCGAATAATTAATCAGGTTTCGGGTTCGAGTTTCAGCGGTACCATGGATGTTTGTAGTGGTTCGGAATCCACTTTAAACTGTAGTTCCTGGTCTACATAAGATCGTAGAGCGTTGTCTTGAGGTTTAGTCTGCCTTCTGCCCTTATGGTCCCTCGCTAGAAGTGAAGCCGCATATTAGCCTGCCTTAGCCATCGACCAGTCGTCTGCGATGTGGTGTTCTGGACCTGATGTAGGCTTTTTCTGTACCAGGGGATTAGTAGCAATATGATTCCTATACAAATAAATCGTAGAATAACCAAACGAATTTCTGGAATATAAAACTGTCACATGACGAATATGTTGAGTTCAGACTGGTAATTCCTAGGGGATTAGTAACAACAACAGTAATAACATTTAAGCCAGAGGTATCCAATTTTAGCTTAGGCTGCAATGGCCTAAAACAAACAAAATTTTTTTTTCGATGACTTTTGGAGAGAAAAAAAGAAAGCAAGAATATATAGAATCTGAAAAAAAAAAAAAAAAAAAAAAAATGAATAAATGTAATTTTATATTAAAATAAAATAGGAACGTCGTTGTATTTTTAAATATTTTCATGTAATTGGAATTTTAAAAAAAATAAATTATTTTAAGGGAATTTATTATTTCATGTTAAGGAGTATTCATAAGTGTTGGCCAGCTCTAATTTAAACCAATTATAAAACACATATTATATAACCCTCCATCTATAATAAAAGTCATGGTCGACGTTGGCCACCCTTACTGCCTGCATATGATATCTTCTAATAGTAGTTGTATCCACATTACCACATCTCTAATTCATTACCTTCCTGCTAATGGTCACGGATACTTGAAATAATGGGTACACACTATTTACGTTTTCCAACTAACGATTGACACCTCGTCACGCTTTAGCAATCGAGATGAGGGATTTTCCACTCCCCTTTCCCCCTGTGTGTTTTTCTCCCCGGCAATTGAAAATAAATACGTGCGTGGGTGGAGGACATATGAAGGTCGTCCTCATGCAAATGGGGAATCTTCTGTGATGTCATCTTTGAATCATTCCATCGAAGTTCATTCTGGAATATAATAGTGTGCAAGAGGTCAAATAGGTATCATTTGGCGTCTTTAATTGCACCATCGGACATGATGACGCTTTCCTTGAAGGGAATGTTACATGTCTTAACTGGTTTTGGTTGAAGAAGTAATCATCATTCGAAAGTTGGACAATGTGGAATGGATATTTAGACCTAAAATGATGATGGAATGCATCAAATGAGTCAATTATAATATTAAAAAAATATTTTAGGCACGATATAATTTTTTATAATTTATTTTATTTTATTTATTTATCTATTTTATTATTATTATTATTTTTAGGCATAAATCTTTATCCATATCAACAAGCATTGCTTTTCCAAACTTTCAACTAACACTGTAAAATTTTAAAGCGTACTTTTATAATCACCATTGGTCATTACAAATTGAAAAATGTTTTCTTCTAAAATTTCTGAACGAGTCAATTAGCAATTCTATGTTGCAATATTCACGATATCAATTGCAATATTCACAAATTAATCAATACTCACAAGTTTCAACAATTGCAATATTCACAAATTATTCAATACTCACAAATTTCACCAAATGCAATATTCGCAAATTATTCAATACTCACAAATTTCATCAATTGCAATAATAACAAATTATTCGATATTCACAAATTTCATCAATTACAATGTTCACAAATTATATTCCAATTGCAATATTCGCAAATACAGATGCTGAATATTTTATGTCGAACATTGATGTATCATTTTAACACTAGCAACAAAAAACTTCATTAATATTTCGCTTACAATTTCTTTTTTCGTATGAAATAAATAAATTAGAATAAACGCGTTTATTATTTTTAAACTATTTATAATATTAATGATATAATTTAGAATGTAATGATATAAATATATACCTATTACTTAGGTTATTAATATTTAATGATACAAGTCACGATATGGAAAAGGTAAAAAATTATATTTTGATTCGTATTTAGTATTTCAGTATTTCTTTCCGTTTATGCTCATCATTTATCAAATTTTACCACATTATAAGTAAAATCATTCAAATATTCTCAAAAATAATTTTTTTTTTAAATAATTATGCTAGTTAAAAATTATTTCATAATTCATTTTCTTTTTAAAGTGGGGGGAAAAAAAAAGGAAAAAGTTTTCAGATCACATTTCCGTATCAGGGTTCATCCAAAAATAAAAATAAGACTACATCCCAAGTTTCATCAATGTTACAAAAATTTTACATTTGATATAACTTGCCGTGCCTTAATATTTCCTTATGTATTTACTGAAAATATTAATTAAAAAGAAAAGAAAAGTCTCGTGATAGAAAAGTCTGGTGAATACAGAAAAGCCTGATGAATATAGAAAAGTCTGGTGAATACAGAAAAGTCTCATGATATAAAAAGTCTGATGAATACAGAAAAGTCTCGCGATATAGAAAAGACTTGTAAATATAGAAAAGTCTCGTGATATAGAAAAGACTTGTAAGTAAGAAAAACCTGTGATGTAGAAAAGCCTGGTGAACACAGAAAAGTCTGATGATTATAGAAAAGTTTGGTGAATACAGAAAAGTCTCATGATATAAAAAGTCTGATGAATACAGAAAAGTCTCGTGATATAGAAAAGACTTGTAAATATAGAAAAGTCTCGTGATATAGAAAAGACTTGTAAGTAAGAAAAACCTGTGATGTAGAAAAGCCTGGTGAACACAGAAAAGTCTGATGATTATAGAAAAGTTTGGTGAATACAGAAAAGTCTCATGATATAAAAAGTCTGATGAATACAGAAAAGTCTCGCGATATAGAAAAGACTTGTAAATATAGAAAAAGTCTCGTGATATAGAAAAGACTTGTAAGTAAGAAAAACCTGTGATGTAGAAAAGCCTGGTGAACACAGAAAAGTCTGATGATTATAGAAAAGTTTGGTGAATACAGAAAAGTCTCATGATATAAAAAGTCTGATGAATACAGAAAAGTCTCGTGATATAGAAAATACTTGTAAATATAGAAAAGTCTCGGGATATAGAAAAGACTTGTAAGTAAGAAAAGTCTGGTGAACACAGAAAAAGTCTGATGAATATAGAAAAGTCTGGTGAATACAGAAAAGTCTCATGATATAAAAAGTCTCGTGATATAGAAAAGACTTGTAAATATAGAAAAGTCTCGGGATATAGAAAAGACTTGTAAGTATAGAAAAGTCTCGTGATATAGAAAAGTCTCGTGATATAGAAAAGTCTCGTGGTATAGAAAAGCCTGGTGAATATAGAAAAGTCTCGTGTACAAAAGTCTGGTGAATACCGAAAAGTCTCGTAATATAGAAAAATCTCGTAATGAATTTGGATTTCTTTACCAAAATACTCATTCATCAAATACATTTTCGAGCAATTGAAAAAAAAAAAAATAAATAAATAAATAAAAAAGAATATAGAAAACTAATAATAATTTTGAAGAGATCCATAAAATTTGACCTAACATCAGGCTAAATGCTTGTGACCCAGCAAGTCACTTAGGCCATGCCCTGACAAAGAAAAAGGCGTAGTAAGAAAAAAAAATATGAATTCTGAAATATGAAAGACAGTAAATAATTGTTCTCACTATTTACACGCTCCCTAGACTTAGAAGGAAAAGGAAATAAATGTTAATAGCGTTTGAAGAATGGCCCAAGGCCTTGACAGAGACAAGTGAGAGTTTTTCAAGGCTTGCTTTGAGGAAGGAAGAGCAGGTAACTTCTATTCTGAGTCAACTCGGCTCTTCAAAAAACGAGTAGTTGAGTGAGACTTGAGCAGGTTGACCTGTGGCAAGAGTCAGTATACTCCTGGGTAAAAAGGAGAAATATGAGGAAGAGGAGAGAGAGAGTTCACAAGCGGTCTCTCTCTCTACCAAAAAAAAGCTAAATAATCAGTAAATAGCTATCACACGTAACCTCACCCTAAGGTGAGAATATACTGCACCAAGACATAGGAATTTAATTCAAAAAATAATTAAAAATTCCCATGAACTTTTCTTATTCTATTATCGGCAAAAAAAAAAAGGTTGTTTGTTCAAGATTGTCGGAATTTTGTCTTTCAAAAAGAACAGGAGGAGAAAATTGTTTTTTGTAATTAGTATTGATGTAGGAAGTAATTTTCTATGTATGGGAACGTTTTCGTTGCGTTCTGCGAAATCTTAAATTACCACTTCCGAAAAGTTTTGGGTTTATTTAAAATTTTTAATGATCTTCCGTTGATGGCTATAAATAAAGAATCAAGATGGCAAACGCATATTTTTAAATAAATTGTTTCATAGATTTTTGATGGTTTTTTTTATAGTCATTAAAATGTTTGAACTGGTTGCGGTTTTTTTTTCTTTATCAAGTTGCATACAATTTAATGATGATGTGATGAATTCTGTTCATAATTATTTTGATTAAATAAAATAATATTAAATAAATCTCAAAACAATTAAAGAATCCAATTAATTTTAAAAATGTGTCTTATTTTTATTATTTTAATGACAGGAAAATAATGATAATTCTTCGCTTAATTGTTTAAATTAATTGTGCATAAGACTATTATTCTTTTGTATATGAATATTTGTATTGCTAAGGTAAATTTATTGTTATTTTTTATTGTTTAACCAAACTCTGTAATGAAAATATTGTTTTTCTCACAGAATCTAACAAAATAAAATTTAATTTCATCTTTAAAATAAGTTATGATAAGAATACAGGTTTAGATTCTCTATTATTGTTCGTTTTGTGATCATTTTTTTTCCAATGAGGGAATTTTGAAAATTAAAAGAGAATAATAAATATTCAACACATCTAAAAGTTTTCGCATCAAATCGTTTGTAATAGCTCGGAATCCACTTTAAACCATAGGTCAATGTAGAGCGTTGGACGTAGAGCTGACAACGCTACTCCGTAAAAAGAAAACATTTCCTTTCTCGAAATCTTCCAGTAAGCAGACGGCCTTGGCCCACCATGGGACTGTTGGACTACTGAATATGTATATATATATATATTCTATACTGATTAATTTATCTCAGTATATTATTCTTGAAGAATCCAAATAATAAAAGATTGTTTTTTTAACAAAAAAAGTTTCAAATTTCAAACTTAATTTAAATCGCACAATCCTTTTGAATATCTTTGTAAATATATTTTAACCTTATGCATTATTAATTAGCATCATCGATGTTTTAAAACCTTTCCTGTTATTGGAAATATTTATCATTTACTCATGTTTAAGAATCCAGCTTCTTAGATTTGGCTATGAAATCATCTTTTTTTACTTTCAATATTAAACATCTAACGATCCATGTTCTGAATTTCACACAGGATTGCCAAGAATAGCGTCATTTGCTATGAAGGTCACACACACATCTATCCAATAGATGGCGGAGTGCTGCAAGTTTCGTATGCAATCCATGGGCTAGAGATGATTCATCCTAGAGACCTTGATCTCTCTCGATCTTAATCTGCCCTTAAGGGATATTCACTTTGTCCAAACGGAACGGCAACAGACTAACTTTTCGGGAGGAATCGTCATTTCTAAATTTAAAAAAAAAGAAAATTCTTGACCGCTACGAGGAAAAGATTCTTTTAACGCAATGATAACAAAGAAGGATTACTTCATGGTTGGAATCTTTAAGGGCTATTTTAGGGGATGATTCGAGATAAAAAAAATGAATTTAAAAATTCCTTCTGTATCTTTATTTGTGATTTTTATGGTTCGTTATTACCTGATTACTGATAACAAATTGCAAATAATTCGATGTTTTAGATGGAATGTTCGATGTCTAATAGCATGTTTTGCATATTTACCAAATAATGATTTTATCTGCTTACAAAATCAACGAATTTAATGTTTTCGGCAATTTGAAAGTAATGTTAAGGAACTCTAATGTTAATGCCGTTTTACGTATATTTTTTGTATTCAATCATTCTTTTCGAAATATAGAATTTCAAAAAAATAACCCATTTGCTTAATTAGTAAGTATATAGGTAAGCAAAAGTGTTGAAGTAAATGAACCTATTAATCAAAAACTATATTCTTCTTTATTGTATTTCATAAAAAAAAAACAATGTCTTTAAAATCAATATCTTCAAAATCTTGTAAAAAGTACTTGTACAAAATCTTGTAATCTTGTTAAAAATATTGTAACCTTATACAAAATCTTGTTTTCTTCAATATCTTCAAAAATTGTTTTAAAATTAATACTTGTATCTTCAAAAATTGTTTTAAAATCAATATCTTCAAAATCTTTATTTATTCAGACTTCTTTATTTCTCTGCGATGTCATTTAATGATTCCTCTAAATTAAAGTCAACTTAATAGTTAAACAAAGCTAACTTACAAAGCTGTTGTTTAAGCTTCATCTATTTAATATTTATCTAAAAACAAACACCAGCTAATATATTCCACTTAATTAATGCATTCTCTGAATATTCTTATATTTACATTTGATGTTCGTGGAACATACAGAATGCTCCATTGCGCAGTTATTTCATTCAAGTTGAAGAAGCCACAGGTTGCGATATCGCTAATCGTGCTACTTTGTAAACTCATCAGCATATAAAATGCATTTTTTAAAAACGTTTTCCGACTGTTTAGGTGAGTCGGGCGTTTTGCCGCAAAGTCATCGATCATTGTCATGCTGCGCGTGAGATAGGTAAGGCCAAGCCTGCTGTTATGAAGAAGGAAGTTAATGAGATTCATGATGAATGTAAGCAGTGTCTGTGTTCTACCTGCCTACATTCAAGCAGACATCAGACTGGCATTAGTAAATTTATTTAATTTACATTATCGGTGGAATAAATTTTCTTGTAACTCAATTCTGAAATACATTTTTTTTTCCTAATGCGGAAGTGATTTCTAACATAAGCAATTAGCATAAGACTGTAACTGTATTTTGATGAGAATGTTTAGAAGAGGAGCATCGGTATGTTGACATTGCTTCATACAAAAATGAGGGACGGGAGGATTCTGGACATATTTATATAAAAGTATTAGTAATTTTTTTTTATTTCCAATGGCAAGGCAAGTACAAGAAGAATAAAAATAGTAATAATAACAAAAATAACAAGGAAAAAAAAAATACAAAACGTCCAGAAAATGCAAAGATGACCGAAGTCATTGCCTTAAGAGTTCTCTTGCACGCCAGTAAAGCGCTGTCTCCGAGTGCCGTCAAGTACCGCACATCGTTGGAGGTGGTCTCTGTTCATTGGGTCTGTTGTAGAACATTAAGGCCAACCTCCGAGACTTGACGAAAATGACGACGACAACGACGAGAAGGCATGTAGAAAAAAAGAACTGCCAGAAGCTGCAGACCACTTTGCCGATATAAGAACGTTGTCCAGTGTGCACCAACGAGGAGGTGGGTCTACGTTGCACTCCACGTATTAGTAATAGAAAGGTAAAACTGTAAGATATTCTTAGAACTTCAATAAGGACGAAATAATTGTGAATAATTTAAAATTTTTCAATGATTATTTGTTAATCAAAGACAGGAACTTAACTTATAATATTTTTCTCAAAAAAGAGCCCCAACTCTATAATGCATATATATATATATATATACATTATATCTCATTATAAAATATAAATGAAATACATTGAAAAATAAATCAAAAACAAAATTCAGAAATTCTTTTGAAAACTATTGCTGAGATCTGCAAATTACTGCTGAGTGAAATAATTTAGTAATATACGATGATAATTTGAAATATGATGTCATATGATTATTTTTGATGATTTTTAATTCAGATTTATCAGTTTAGCAATTTTCAAATTTATGTGATTTGGCTATCAGATATTATTGTAGGTGCAAACAAACAACAAACAAATGCTTTCTTTTATGAACATAATAAAAATCAAGATATGCACTTAAATCACTAATTTTTGTTCACATTTTCAAGAACTAATCCTAATATAGATGACTGGGACGGACTTGACTACAAATTCAAAAAACTACATTAAATATATAAATTAAACATTAATTTCAGAAATTCTTTGAAATTTACGTGATTATTTACCACTTTGACATATGAATTTTACTGAGATGTGTGAATTAATGCTGTAATAAAATAATTTAGTACTATATCAGAAGTATACCCTGAACTTTATTTGTTCATAAAATATTTGATCAATTCAAAATCTATCAACTACTGTTTGAATTTTGTATTACATCGAAGCAGATTTAAATACTGGAATGCACAGCGTAAATATTTATGCCAAGTTAGAAATTTGGACACAAAAAAATGTGTGGGGAGAGATGGATATCTTAATCCATTCCAAAACTCACTGACACGTAAATATTAAATGTGGCGGGAAAAGTCAATAACAAGTCAGCATTTCTGTACTCCATTCAAATCCCTCGTCTGCCAATCCTACGTCGCAGGGTGAGAGGTCAGGGGGTCTTGAACTCACTTTTCGGAATTCCGGATGGTGTAAATAGCTCAACCACTGGATTTCCCTTCGACAGATGGGAGACCGAAAATCCCACCCCTAAAAACACGTATCGTTTTACTCCCAAACATCCCCCACTCAAACGATTCGCTATAAAAATACAAATGATGGGGAGGGGGGTTCTTATTTTTTGGAAGGTTCCCACTTGTTTGCTGGGAACGGACCCCCTCCCTGTGGCCCCTAGATGCAAAACAAGTGAGATTCAGCTACCTGTGGAGTGTTTCCGTTTTCAGTATAGGATTTATTTGTGGCATTTTATTTACATGTGCATTTCATTGATTTCTTATCAAGACGTGTATCTTTATCATGTTGTAGAAAGCATTAAAAGATCGCAATAAAATCGTTTTTATGATGCTTTAAATTTTCGGCTGAGTAAATAAATGTTGTTGTTTTAAAAAGAGAAAAGAGATTGTGTGTTTGAATAAGAAACTATTAAAAATAGCATAACGAAAAATATTTTTCTTAGCTTCAGATAAAATCTCAGCGAATGATTAAATAATAAATAATAAAATAGAAATATTTTTCAGTTTAATGATAACTATATTTAGATAAAAACAAATGAAATATTTCTAAAAATTATATATACTTTTTTTTAAAAATTTTATTTAAAAGAAAAAGAGATTGAGTGTTTGAAAAAGATAATTAAAGACAATTAAATATAAAAATCTCAGCATAACGAAAAATATATTTCTATGAGTTGTAGATAATAAAAATCTCAGCGATTGATTAAATAAAAATAGAAATATTTCTTCAGTTTAACGATTACTATATTTAAAAAAAATGCTTTAAAAATAATATATACATTTTATAATATATACTGTTATATATATATATATATTTAATATATACTGTTTTCTTTAAAAGAAAGAGAGATTGGGTGTTTGAAAAGAAACTATTAAATATAGCATAACGGAAAATATTTTCTTAGTTGCAGATATTAAAAATCTCAGTCAATAATTAAATAAAAACAAAAATATTTCTTCAGTTTAAAGATTACTGTATTAAAAAAAAAAAAAAATGCTTTTTAAAAATGAAAGATAATATTTTAAAGAATTTATTTATTTTAAAAAGGTAAAGACGTTTTCGATAGATGAATATTATGTTTTTTTAAAACAAAAATATTTATTTATAAACACTTTTAAATTTTTCTCGTTGACATTCAAACAGCCACATGAAGAAGAGATTAACTAAAAGTTTATTCGACATTGAGTGAAGCTAACGGAAATATTTACTGTTTATTTTTTCAGAGAAAAACAGTCCAGGCGCTATTAAAATATAATAAAATCTCGAGTTATGGTTGTTCGTAGAATATCAATTTACAAACGCTTTTCAAGAGTGATTCTTTCAATTTTTTTTTTTTTTTTTTTTTTTTTTTTTTGTAATTGCCACCATTAGAAAAAAGCAAAAATTATTTTCCCATCCTTAGAAATGCATATGCATGCTTTAATGCATTCCTATTTTTTTCACTACTTAATTTTCGGTAAAATGTACAACAATAGAGCCGTTCAAGGATAATTTCAAAAAAATAAATAAATAAAAAAAGCAATAAAATTTACAAACACAGCAACAACAACAACAACGAAAAACCTATCGTTAAATGTTTTAAAATGTTCCAGTCTGTTGATTTATTGAAAATATAGTCATTTGATCTAGAAGACAAAACTGCAGTTATGCTGAATTTTGTTTTAAATAAATACACCACAATACATTACAGTAGTTGTATTTTAAGATAACAAAGAGGGTTGTTATAGGGGTGGGGGAGGGGGATTGGAAGGCCGAGCTTGTGCAATTGCAAGTTTAAAATATTTGTTTTTTGAAACCAAGCGGCAAATATTAGAATTCTAGAAGCTTTCGTTTCGTATTTTTAATTCAAAAGTAAGCCGACAAAACGTTTCCAATAATACAAAGTAAAATAAATAGGCTTCTAATATAGCAAGTAAAAAAAAAAAAAAAAAATCAGTTATAAAATATGTTTAAATCATAATAAATCTATTCTAATGAGTGGTCTACTATTTAAAAATATTAATGTTTTTATTTGACTGAATATAGCTTGTATAGCAAATGTTTATAACATTGTGATTATGAATCAACGTAATCACTAGGATAATAAAATGAATAACTATGCGAGTGCTTGGTGATAATAAAACGTATGAATATGTATCATTATCAAAAGCTTTTATAAGATTGAAGAAATAATTATACTGTTATATATATTTTTTTTATATTATAAACGTTTATTCGTCGTGCGTTATTTTCTTTATTTTCTGCATCATGTTTTAAATAATCATTAAAAACCATCTCTTTCTTTTTTTTTTTTTTGTAGTTTATTGAAGAAAAAAATTCGCCCATCAATAAGTAAATTATATAAGATTAAATGTTTTATTAAATCTTTCTACAAGTTTAATTCCCAAAACATCATTTAAAAGAATACGACTTCTATCAGTAGTAGAAATAATTCGTTAATCTGAATTAAAAACAAATAAATCAGCTTTGTCTAAAACAATAATGCTTATGGAAACTTGTTTAAAATAATTCAAGTGTTAAAGGTAGTTAATAATATAACAGTTATGAAAGAATTATTAATTATTTTTTGTAAATAAATTTTTTTTTTTTTTTAAGAATTATTTGTTTAATCTAATATATGATGCTTCTGTTTACTCCTTGATTGTTGTTTTTATTTACGAAGAAAAACTATTTTTCTTACATCTGGAGATAATATACGATTACATATAATATCTTTTGGTGAATTATCCCTTTCTTGTAAATACTTGATATTTTTTTTCTATTAAACGTAGTCTATTTTCCTATTCGACAACTTGAGCATTAATATCATTATGTTAACAATGTTTAACATAATGTTATATTAGATGACATTCAATTGCCTTTTCTTTAGCATGTTAAAGGCAGTTCTCCCATATTCACATTAAAGCCTGTTTACCTGTGTAAGGTTGATGACATTACAACAGATCACTTTCGTATGAATGTGTTAAGAATACTTTTTTTATATTCATCGAAATAATTTCCGTTAACATTGATCGAGGTTGCTAATATGCGTGAAATGAAACTTTGTCACGACAGTGCAAATTAAACGAGAATATGTAATCCGTAATGATATTAATGCTCAAGTTGCCGAATAGGGAAATAGACTTCTTTTAATAGTCGTGTTTAATAAGAAAAAAAAAATTGTAAGCATATACAAGGAAGGGGATAATTTTCCAAAACAAATTATATGTAATCATAGATTATGGTCAGATGTAAGAAATATAGTTTTTCTTTTGTAAATAAAAACAACAATCAAGGAGTAAACAGAAATAACAAATATTAGATTAAATAAATGATTCTTCCCAAAAAAATTCATTCACAAAAAATATGATTTCTTTCAGGAATAAAAATAATTGATTACTCTAAATAAATCAGTCATTTTTGAAGTATAAGGAGTAAGAAAACTTTTGAAATATAAAATTAGGATTAAATGTTTTTACACGTTTTGAAAAAAAATACAGGATAAGTGAATGTACGTTAATAGTTTTAATTTAAAGTTTGCATTTTTAAAACTAGAATGATTACTTTATGAATTATTAAGTTTTCCTTAATTCTTATGAAACAAGAAAGATACTTTAATTTAATAAAATGTTTTTAAAAAACTAGTCTTTAAAATTAATAATTTATTTCAGATATTTATATTATAATTTGTTTATATCTGCATTAAATAAATAAATTTCAACTTTCTGACATGAAAACGAAACCTACTTTGTTTTTAGAATGTGTCTCTGAAATTTTATATAAATGATATACAAATGCCAAATTACTTAATAAACTTATGATGTTTTATTGATGAATTGCATAACATTCAACCACAATTTATTTCATTTGCTGTTTGTAAAATGCTTTGTTTAAAAATTCAAACATGGAATTATTTTTCTTAAAAAAAAAAAAAAAATCTACAACATTTGCTAAAAATCTATTTAAGCTAGAATATTAGTTATATTCTAGAATGTAGCTAAAAGTATTTAGAAACTTTGTGGGAAAAAAAAAAAAAAGGAATACAGTCTATTTCACAAGGTAGAAATAGCTTTAAAAAAAATTGACAAGTCCGTTATCCCTCAAAAATGGCCATCAGCTTTCTGAACATCGCTTGAGCAATACAAATGATAGATATAACTTATAAACTTTCCTTTTTTTTTTTGTCATCAAGAAAGGTAAAATACCCACCCATGATTATTTTAAGGTCATCATCTGTACTTATGCAATTTTTCGAGTCTGCCAAGTTCGTGTTTCTGGTTCCTGCCTTGGCCTCTTTTACCCTGAGGTGACAAAGCATTCTGTCACTCAGTAAAATTTATGTATTTTAAAGTTCATTGTACGATCAAGCAGTCATTTTCTTTGGTATTTATCAATTTGAACATCATAATTCACCCATCAATAATAATCATCAATAATTAGCCTTTAAATGCGAGGCCTAAAATCGAAAGTTGTTTTCTATTAGATACATCAATTGCAGCCTTAGATTAGTTTATTATATAACAATGAAAGAAATTTAATTTAATTCATTGTTTCATATCGGCTTTAATTTATCATAACTACGGCATTTCAAATATATTTAATTAAAATATCTTTACTGTGTATATTAGAATAAATAAAATAGAATAACATATTGCTAGAGACATCCGTTGTTTTTTTATCTACAATTTGTATTTTAATAGGAAAATAATATGTTTTACAAAAATGTTTTTAAGATAGCAATTTGACATTTGGCAATTTCTTTTTTTCTACTAGAAATATTTTTACAGTGATTGTTACTTTCGTTTTCGAAGAAAAATATGGATAACGGTTAACAATAAATGTCTAAAAATAAAATGAAAAAAAAAAAAAAAATGAAATATAATAAAAATTTAAATGGAAATGGAAAAAACACCCATCATGTTTCTACGACTATTGAAATATATCATCATCATCATCATCATTAGTGGTGCAACAGCCCCAAGGTGGGCCAAGGCCGTCTATCTACTGGCAGATTTTGAGACAGGAGATGTTTTCTTTTTCGGGATAGAATTGTCAGCCCCTATGCCCAACTATATATATTAACCCTCTTAAACCGGGTCCTGCGGTATAAAAGTGGATTCGAACCACCACAAACATCATGGCACCGCCGGGACTCAAATCCCAAAACTGTGGCTTCAAGCGCTAGAGCACTAGTCACTCGTCCATCAGGCCCCATTGAAATATATAAATAAATATAATTATATAAGGAAGGAGAATTTTTCATATTAATTGAAATAGTTTGAATTCTTCAATTGACTTAGAAATCAAAATTAAAAAGCAAATTTTGTTAGAAATTTTAACGAATAAAACAACTTGATTACTAGCACCACATGCATCATTCCGCTTTCCCAAATTTAGTTTCCACCCTTTAGGAAATGAGACCACACAAAGAGTTTTTACAAAATCAGTATCACGACTCCCTCTTTTAATGCAATTTAAAAGTCAAAAAAGTGACATAATACCTTTCATTAAAGATTAATTTCATGCATTACCACCCCAAGTGTTTTCCCTCAATAATGCTAAAAATAAATAAGCGTGTTTCCGCTCATGAAATCTGTAATCAAAGGAAATACCATCCTACTGTAAAATGTTAACCTTTGTATTAATTTGCTTTGCTGTTTTTAAATTAATTTTTGGGATTCTATAATTAAATTGGTCTTGAATATCTACGCCAGGAATGATTTCAGATGACTATTAAAAGTCATCATAACTGATTATACTTGAGTAAAAATACGGGTATCATGCATACCAACAGGGAGGTGAAAGACCCTGTGACATGTTCCGGACATCCGGATAAAAATTTGAAAACACGAGAATAATAATGGCATGAAAACATTTTTACAAGTAAAAATGAAGATAATCAACTTTTGAAACAAGAGGTAAAAAATATTCTAGAATTTTCAATGCATTTTTGAGCAATTTTCAATCAATATGCTTAGAAATGATATCACCTAGCAGTTTGAGAGAATCGTCCCTAAATGTTAAACACACCTATAAGAAATGAGACTACAAAGCATTTTTGAACAGTTTGAATCAATGTGCTTGGTAATATCACCTACTAATATGATCGTCCTAAATGTTAAATACACCTATAAGAAATGAGACTCCCTATATGTTAAATACACCTATAGGAAATGAGACCACACAAAGAGTTTTTAAAATTCAGTGAACTCACATAAAAGATTACTACTTCTCCACCTTTCATTAAAGATTAATTTAATGCATTACCACCCCTCAACAATGCTAAGAATAAATAAGCGTGTTTCCGTTCAAGAAATCTGTAATCAAAGGAAATAGCTACCCACTGTAAAATGTTAAACCTTTGTATTAATTCTCTTTGTGGTTTTTAAATTCATTTTCGGGGATTCTATAATTACAATGGCCGTGGATATCCACGCCAGAAATGGTCTCAGATGACTATTAAAAGTCATCGATATTCTTGAGTCTAAAATACGGGTATCATGCATACCGACAGTGAGGTGAAAGACCCTGTGACAAGTTCTCGGCATCCGGATAAAAAATTTGAAAACACATGAATAATAATGCAAGAAAACATTTTTACAAATAAAAATGAAGATAACCAATTTTTGGATCAAGAGGGAAAAAGTATTCTAGCATTTTCAATACATTTTTTGAGAAATTTGAATCAATATGCTTCGTAATGATATCACCTTGAAAAAATCGTTCACCTTATATAATTTGAAAGAATCGTTCCTATATGTTAAATACACCTATAAGAAATGAGACCACACAAAGCATTTTCTATACGTTTTTTTTTGTGCAATTTGAATCAATGTGCTTCGTAATGATATCACCTAGCAGTTTGAAAGAATCGTCCCTGTATGTTAAATACGCCTGTAGGAAATGAGACCACACAAAGAGTTTTTACAAAATCAGTGAACTCGCATAAAAGATTACTACTTCTCCACCTTTTAATGCGACTTAAAAATAAAAAATGTGACATTAATACCTTTCATTAAAGATTAATTTAATGCATTACCACCCCCTCAACAATGCTAAAAAAATAAATAAGCGTGTTTCCGTTCAAGAAATCTGTAATCATAGAAAATAGCTACCCACTGTAAAATGTTAAAGCTTTGTATTAGTTCGCTTTGTTGTTTTTAAATTAATTTTCGGGGATTCTATAATTACAATGGCCATGGATATCCACGCCAGAAATGGTCTCAGATGACTATTAAAAGTCATCGATATTCTTGACTCTAAAATACGGGTATCATGCATACCGACAGGGAGGTGAAAGACCCTGTGACAAGTTCCCGACATCCGGATAAAAAGACAATGATTTTTTTTTTCTTCTTTATTATTATTATACTCTTCTGCCCTTTTCTTTTCTTTCTTCTTTTTTTTCGTCCTTCCCTTTCCAGAAGAGAAGAAGCTTATTTTCTAACAGATCAGCGAAAGTGAGATGGTCAAGGCTGTAATTATGCACGGAATAGGAATTTGGAGCCAGATTCGCAATTTCGCGTCGTGGGAAAAATAAAGAGTGGGGGAAAAAAAAAAGACACACAGCACACACAAAAATATTGTAGTTTTGTTGTTTTTTATTTCTCTGTGTGGCTCGTACAGTAGCTGCTGCTGCTGGTTTGTTTTTCTTCCCGCCGTTGGCAATGGTCGCGTTTATGGGTGTGAGCTGAAGACGGAATCTATCCACCAAAAAGAGAAACTCTGTAATTTAAAAGCAAATGTTTGTTGTTTCCCGCGAGGTGGGAGGGAGGTCTCCTGGGTCGATAACCTGTCTGGTCGTCTGATTAATTCTTACGCTTCCAAGAGCTACAGGAGCTTGCATTACTTCGAGTTTTGATCATAGTCTCTCACTTTTTATTATTTTCTTTCTTTCTTTTCTTTTTTTCATATAGCAAGAAATTAAATTATGTAAGTTATAGCATTAGATAGGTTACCAGGTGTGTAAAATATAACTTCAGCCTAATTCAACATCCTAGAAATACTTTTCCATTATTGAAAAAGGTGTATCGTCTGGAATATGATTGGGGGAAGAGTGAATGCTGCTGATGAAAATGTGTTTTTCATGCAGCCAAGTGTGGTACACCCTTGACTGCATGGGCCAAGAGTGAACTTGGGGGGCAAGGGGCCTTGGCCACATTAAAGCTTTCTTTTTTTTTTTTTTTAAATTACTCGAATATTAGTTTCTGAGTGAGATTTATTTTGAATATATGCTGGAAAAATTTGAAAACACAAGAATAATAATGGCGTGAAAACATTTTTACAATGAAAAATAAGGATAATCAATTTTTGAAAAGAAGGTAAAAGTATTCCAGCATTTTCAATTCATATTTTGAATCAATATGCTTAGTAATGATATCACCTAGCAGTTGCAGAGAATGCATGCCTCTTTGTTAAATACAAGATATTTAAGTTTGGATTGAATCTAATTATTGCAACCATTAAACAATGTGCTTAGTAACGATATCAACTAGCAGTTTGAGAAAATGCTTGCCTCTATGTTAAATACAAGATATTTAAGTTTGCATTGAATCTAATTATTGCAACCATTAAACAATATGCTTAGCAACGATATCAACTAGCAGTTTGAGAAAATGCTTGCCTCTATGTTAAATACAAGATATTTAAGTTTGCATTGAATCTAATTATTGCAACCATTAAACAATATGCTTAGTAACGATATCATCTAGCAGTTTGAAAGAATGCATCCCTTTATGATAAATACAAAATATTTAAATTTACATTGAATATAATTATTACAACATTGAACAATACAAAATTCCTTAGGTCAACAAGTAATTCTAAATACACAAAACCGCTTATTATCAGTTGTCATTAATTCTTATTCTCAAACTGCTATGGTACTAAGACAAATTCCATTTGCCTGCCCTTAGCACAAAAAGAGTAAAATCTCTTTAACCAGGAAAAAGGATTTCTTGTTATTTAAGGAAACAAAATAGAGGGAGTCCAGGCGAAACAAACAAAAAAGAAAGCCACCCATTTTATCAATGAAGCATGTATTGTTACATTCCCATGACATGGGTTAAACACCGGCCTAAAAATAGACGAGATTCGAACGAAAGCGCATTACATATTCGAAGCAAGTAACTTTGACCGTCACGGTTAAGTAGTCCGCACGCGATACAGCACGTGCGAAGCTTTTGTCTATGATAATAAGTTTCACTTTCAATAACCAAATTCGAAGCATTTAGAGTTCTGAGATCATCTAAATGTTATCCTTTGGTTTTCTTCATGCAAATAAATTAGCATCTTGTAAAGATATAGATTAAAGATTAAGTAAAGAGCAAATTAAAAATTAATTGATGAGTTGTTTTTGTAACAGAGAACATTTAATTCTTTATAAGATTAATATTAACATTTAATTATTAAGTATATTAATATTTAATTCTCAAAAATATTTATAAAGTACCAATAATATAATAAGCAAAAATATTAATAATATAACAAGAGACATTTTCTATGGAGTACATATATTTTAATTAAATGCTTTTAATCAAAATTAAAGCTTTATTAATATAAATTTCTTATTTTTCTGTTATATCCATATCATGGAAAAATTGAATAAAATATAACATATTTACATTTATAAATTGCTATTCTATTTATAAATGTAAATATGTTATATTTTATGTTATAACTTGTTTATTTTATATTATAAATTGCTATTCTATTTATAAATGTAAATATATTATATTTTATTCAGATTTTCCATGATATGGATATAACAGAAAAATGAGAAATTTATATTAATAAAGTCTTAATTTTGAATTAAAGGTATTTAATTAAAATGTATGCACTCAATGATATGAAGAAAATATTTTTAATAATATTTCATAATAATTGTAAATAAATATAGATTTATTATTTACTTAGAATAATTAATCTTTAAAAAAAAGTATATTTTTCAAAATTTAGCATCAATTCAATTTTTTTAAACTTTTTAGCTGTTTATTTATTTTCTTATGAGTGAATATTGATGAAATTTTATTTATCAACTTGATACGTTATTTTTTTTTAAATTTTTCTAAATATCGAGCTTTTCAAGTCTTTAAAAATATCCTCTTTAAATATTTTTATGTTTTTAATAACTTTTGAATTTCAAGAACAAAAAACTGAAATATAACTGAACAACATAGTCTATGTAATAAAAAAAATATTGTATGGTCCATGAAAATTATAGCTGTTGAACATGTACAAATACTACAACAGCTGCTTTAGTAAACATTCTAACTCCCCTTGACCTAGAATGACCTTGATCAATTTGTGTGGAATCGGAGAAAGGAATTATTTTCAATTACCAGATACTTTCAATCAGTACTAACCTTGGCACGCAACACACGCAAATCAATTAATTTCTTTGCTAAACAGTTGCGTGATTTCTATTTCTGACCACTTACGTCCTAAAACAATGTAAACAGAGAAAAAAAACTAGTAGCTTTTCCGAAATTATAGTGTTATGAGTATAAAATTCATTATGTTTTTAAATTGATCGATTTATTTTAAATGATAAGAATTTATATTTTTTTTTTATAAATGCGTAATAATAAATTGTGAGATGTTTCAAGATTCAATAAGAGATGTTTCAATAAATGTAAATTGTTTCAAGATTCGATTTTTAAATAATGTATTAAGAATTCAATTTAAAATTTAAAAATTAAAAATTAAAATTTAAAAATTTTCATTTTAAAAAAATTAACAAAGAAAAATGAGAGTAGAGAGAGTAGAAAAGAATAGAAAAAAAATTTGAAAATGACACTTTCGATAAATTAAAAATGAAAATTGTAATATTTTAAAATCTATACGGCCATAATCATTTTCAGGAAAATTTTAAAAGTTTGTTTGTTTAAAAGTATGTGTAACAAGTAATATAAAAGTCAATTCCTACTTTTTTTCACCCTATATTTCAAAAGTCCTTTACAAATAATTTTCATTTATTTTTTAAGTTTATCTGGCGCCATCTATCGGTAGATATATGCAACTTAAATCTAAAAAAATAAATAAAATTAATTAATTACATTTAATTACTGAATTAATATTTGAAAAACTGTATTAACGTCAAGTGTCATCCATTACAAGTTCAAAAAAAAAATTTATTTGAACCTGAGTGGATGAATAATAAGTATTTTATGAATGATTGAAAATTTGAACAAGATATATATAGGTAGAGTGTGAGCTAATAGAAGGAATTGAAAAATAAACTGTGAAATGTCTATTTCAAGATTCGATTTTTATTAAAAATTCATTAAAAATTAAATTTTTATTTTTAATTTTAAAAAAAAAAATTAACAAAGAAAAGTGAGGGAAAAAATAAATAAAAATTTTTTAAAAAATTGAAAAGTCACTTTCAATAAATTAAAAAGAATATTGTAAATTTTTTATATGTAAATAGACATAATAATCTTCAGAGAAATTTATTTTTATTAAAGTTTATTTTTATTCCCTATTGAAACAGTAAATTAAAATAATTAATACTCAATAACAACTAAAATTCTAAAACAAACAAAACAAAAAAAATTATAGTTTGAGTATATTTTGTTTTCAGATATTTAAAATCATGAAAACTTTATGGTAACATAAAGAATTAAATATAACTATTTCCTGAAATGTTATCATAACTGATATTTCATGCTCCAGTAAGCAGCAATAATGACTAAATGCAATACATTATTATATTAATGACTTTATAATATATAGTAATAATACATAACTAAATATTATATATTATTACTATAAATTAATAAGTCGGTATCCGGTCCTTTTTTTTTTTTTTTTTGCAACCGTTGGTCGTAGACATACCTCTAATTACGTAAATATTTTTAAAATGAGGTTTATATTTATCTTACGGCATTTTTGTATTTAAAAATTTAATATTAGGAAAAGTAAAGAAGTTTAATTTTTTATAAAGTCCTTGTTCTTCGCAGTTATATTAAATAAAACTTTATACTTTAACAAGCTTAGCACACTTTTTTTGCTCTTCATTGGCGGGGGCCGGTTATAAAATTAATTAAAATAATTCGAGATTGAAATCATGGTATAACGCCTCTTTAACGACGGAAGGGGAGGGTTCCCGATTATAAACCATGGGTATATTTATAGTAAAGTGGGCTGAATACCGTCGCACCAAACCCAGCGGAGACATTTTCGGAAACGGAAACGTAAGTACCTGTTTCGGAGTACCTATAGGGTAAATATATCCTGAAAACCTCCACATAATTATTAATATAGTTAAAGTTAGATTGTTGAAATTACATCGTGAATTTAGATTAAAAAAAATTTACGCTTATAAGGTAAATAATAAAAAGAAAGAAGTAAGTTAAGTTACTCAGGTACAATTAGGAATACGTTTCCCCGTGGTCAGTGAATTAATGAAAAACAAAAATAAATTAAATTTCTGTACACCATTTCTGTATCATTTTCTGTACACCAAAACTAAATGTCGTATAGCCTTCAGAAAACTCTACCCACTTATAAATAAAAGTTTTACCACGACCAGGGATAACAAAATTCTTCTTTATACTGCTGTGCTTCGTCCAATTCTCTTAAGCTTGCCCGGTCTGGTCCTTTGCAGCTAAATCTAACTTAAAAACGCTTGAAACTTTACAAAATATCCCCATTCGCCAAATTACCTCTGCTAAATGGTTCATGCGCAATTCTGATATCTATAAAGCTATTAGCATTCCCCTTTTAACACATCTCTATTAAATTTTTGACACGCTTATTAATCATGAAAATACTGCAATCCAGGAGATTGACTCTTACGTTCCCTATTATGATAGCCGAGTGGCTAGCGCTCTGGCGCTCGGTACCACAGGTTTCGAGTTCGAATCCCAGCGGTGCCATGGATGTTTGTAGTGGTTCGGAATCCACTTTAAACCGTAGGCCCCGGTCTAATAGGATCGTAAAGCGTTGTGGGACTAATGTTATTCGCGTCCGTAGCATATCTTCAAGATAAACGTGCTCCCTGGTAGGGTAGTGCTAAATGAGTAACAGCGGGACAGCCCTTGCTAATGGCATAAAGATTAACTATCTCTGTATTGCCAGCTGCATTAGAACAACATATATATATACAGATTTCTTTTCATAATTCAATTCTTTAAGGATTTTACTTAAATTAATGCTGATTATTGTTACAAAATGGTATTTTAGCGCATTAATTTAATTTTTCACTAGTCAATTTATTTTTTTCTAAAATAAACTAAAAAATTATTATTCACTTAATATTTAAATTTTATATGTAAGAGTGTATGGAATTTAATGCCGCTAAAAGATTATGACAACATTATTCTTAACCCCCATAAAATCAAACGACTCTTTTTATAGAGCTGGTCAAATTGCTAGGGAACTAACAGACATTTTTCATGAGAGGCTAGGGATCGTTAACCTCCTGTGACCTTTTTTCGTGAGCGCAAAGGTTAAGGGCTAAGGTCTTTAAGCCTGAGGTAGAAAACTGGGGCCACTTGAACTTTTAAAAAACGCTGACACAATGACAATATGCTAGCAAACGGAAAACCCTTTTTTGAAAACTGGTGTTTGAGATTTGATGATTAAAAAATAATTTTAATGGGAAGATTGGAAAAAAAATTAATCCCCACAGCTAATTTCTTTGAAATATATTATACAATTGTTTTTGCTTTAAATGCTAAAATTTTAAATTCAACTTTAGTAAGTTTAAATAAGAATTAATATCAATTTCATGTTCATTAATGTGACAAGTATTTCGATCCATTTCAGGATACTGGTATAATTATAACATTTTGGGTACATTTGAGATGAAGATTTTAAAGGCTATTCTTTCAGGTGTTAAGGAAAGTGATTGTTGGAGAAGACGGTACAACGTAGAAAGTTATAAAGGCTATAAAGACCCAGATATTATAAAATATATTAAAAACAATAGATTAAACTGGGCTGCTCATCTATTTAAAATAAATGATTTAAACCCATTACAAAGACTCCTTTTGGGCAAAGCCACAGGGACAAAGAGGAAGAGGACGACCCATGCTGCGATGGATAGACGCAGTTGAGGAGGATTTAGCTGTACTAGCGGTAAAGAATTGGAAGACCCTTGTCACCCAGAGGAATGCTTAAAAATCTCTTCAAAGGAAAGCCTTGGCTCACTCTGGGCTGTCGTGCTATTGATTATGATGATGAGTACAATTATAAGGCAGCTAACTTTATTATCAATCGACGGGAAATTTGTTCGATTATAGGGATTTTTTTAAAAATTAAATTATTTACATAGTCGAGATAATTTTTACTTAAAAATTTATGTTTATATTTAAAATATATATACATATATATAGCAACTAAAAATTCTTTTTTACCAGAAAATTGCTTGGCACTAAATATTCCTGATATTTATAAAAGATAATAATAATTATTTAGTTTAATTATTTAAAAGGTTAATATTTACAATAATTTTTACTTAATATTATAAGTTTGTCCTGCACTTGTACTTTACATTGCAATATTAATTAATACCCCATACATGATACGATCTTTTCAATGAACTTGAAAGTAACAATAATTATGTATAAAAAAATTAATTTAAAACATATAATTTAAAATCACAAATTTAATGTTAAAAATCAATTCAGAGGCCTGTGCGAATTACATTACATGCTTATACGGAACTTGAAAACTACGGATTGGCTGCATGTTATAATTTTTTTTATTTGGTTTCTAGCGTTCCTAATAACATTTGATTCTAAAGCTTGTTGAATGCTGTAATAAACTCCCCGCATTCTGACATTCCAACTTTATTTCACCTTTCAGGGTGAAGGTTAAGACTTTTCAATAAAAAAAAAGATATTCATGGGTAATATTTTAGTTATTTCACCAACGTAATTCAGCGAACAAGATAACACTAAAGGGGTTTGGCTCGACCCTGGCTTACTATGTGGTTTGGAATGAAAAAGTGATGGGGGAAAAAGAAAAAAAAGAATTGTATACAGCCACAGGGGATATGGGTGCTTCTCTGTGCCTAAGAAAAACATTACAAGTTATTGCTTTGAAACTTCTATTTGAAATGGTAGTTAACTGTCTACTTTGTATGTCTTTTATGCTTCAACTTGGGCATGACAGGAAGAAAAAGTTGTAAAATTTGATTATGCAGTTTGTTGGTATTCTTTAAGACATCACATATATATTCGCTGTTCTACGTAAATGTCAAGAGATTTACGTATTCAATTACTCTAGTACATAATTTCTTAATTTTAAATGGCTATTTAATTTATCCGAAATGTAAAATGCAAACTGAAAGGGTTATATAAAATTTTATTTCAGAATAATAAAATATATAATGTTTTAGCATGCGTTTATATGCATACGTGCCTGTTCAACTTTTACGTGCATACAGATATGGGCAATCTTTAATATGTGCAGCATATTGTTAGATATATGCAACATATTTCATACACACGCAAGTTTATTTTCATGTATTCTTTGTGAAATAAAATTTCAAAAAAATTTAATTTTTATTAATAAATTTTAATCCAAAAATTTAATTCAAACTATATTACGACATTAAGAATGTACTATTGAAATATTAATTGTCAATGGTTTAAATTGAGATAGTAAATTTGATTTTTCGAAACTGAATCCAATATTTTATACTTAAATTTAATAATTCAAATATTTTTAAATAATATCACAGATTTTACTTGAATAAATGGAAATTATGCTTAAAAAGCCCCAAACACAGCTGAACTTTTGATGTGGTATTTAATATTAATTATATATAATGATTTTAGATGAAAAATTTTAATACATAATGAAAGAAAAAGCAAGTTAAGAAGGAAAATATTTAAAGTGTACCTTGTAATTTGCTAAATAAAAAAAAAAAAAATGAATGAGTAGAATGAATGAATGACTCAGTACTAAATATACTTCTTTTATCATTTCAGACTCAACTTTCACGGTCCGCTATGGGCCACATTTCGCCGCTTAAAGCGGGCGTCATCTTTGTGCTGCCAATTCTCTTTGTGATAATCATTTCATCAGTTAGTGCAGGTAAGTTATTTTGAAAAGCACTTATTAAAAAATACAGTTGTCTTTATAATAATAAGATTAGAATAATTTTTTTTTGGAAAATAAAATTTATCAGATAAGATTTTTTTTTTTCTAATATTCTTACAAATTTTATTTTATTCATCAAAAGAATTACAAAATATACAGTCGTATCTTAGTTTATGAAACTACGTTTTTAAGCAATATTTGTTCAAATCCAAAGTTTTAAACAAAATTTGTTAATTTTTTTTCTTAATTTCATCTAAAATTTTCTACTTTTCGCTGTAATAGACTTTATCAGAAATTTTTTCACCTGTAACATTGGAAATTCATTAAAAATTGTCTTTCAAATTAACAAATTCTCGACTGATGGCGTACGTTATAGTCGCTTCTTTTGGAAACGAGGATAGTTCGGACAGGCTGTGACAGCCACAATGACAATGTCTTGCATCAACCCTCAGCCTGCTTAGGGGCTTGACAGCGTCAATGACAATGTCTTATCATCCATCAGTCTGCTTAGGGACTTGAGCGCCAGCGTCAATGACAATGTCTTATCACCCATCAGCCTGCTTGGCTAGCGCGCTGGCGCTCTGTACGGGTTTGGTTTCAGGTTCGAATCCCAGCGGGGCCATGGATGTTTGTAATGGTTCGAAATCCACTTTAAGTCGTAGGTTCCGGTCTCCTATGACCGTAGAGCGACACAGAGCGCAATCAGACTTCTTACTCACATCATTCCTAAATTGTAAAGGGTCAACTCAACTCTAGGCACAGTGATATGGTGTGGTGTAGTAGTAGTTTGCTTAGGGGGAATTTTCCAGATTTTATCCCATTCGCTACTTAAATGCGGAGGCAATTACCCCCCCTCCAAATTTTCATTGAATGCAATGTTTACACTCTTATTATAATCCACCATAGTTAAGAATTTAGTAAATTTCAATTTAGAAGTAAAAAAAAATTGTGCAAAACAGTTCTGTCTTCATACCGATATGAGTTTAGTATAATACATTAATTATAACTAATAAACACAAACCTTAAATCACTCTAAAGATAATTGATTCATTACCACTAAACATTTATAATAAAATTTTTATTGCATTTTTATTTATACTTATATTTTATTTTCATATAAAGAATAATCCTTGAAATAAAAAAAAAAAATGTCGTTTCAACTTAAAAGTAACCACACTCAAAATGTAAAACTATGCAAGAGAAACTGCAAGTTATAGAGATCAGTCGGAAAAAAAACAGATTCAAAGCTTACCCCAATAAATCATATACGACTTGAGCCCTCGGTAATCGTATTGTACTGAATCATTCATGCCTATCTCCCGTTACATCTCTAAACTAATGACTCGAGGATTATAAAACAAAGAGAAGACCATGAACTTGCACTTGTTACGCAGACCTTCAACATACTTATTGAACTGCTTCTTTTATTGAATGTAATAGGAGCATAAAACAAAGCCTTCCACTACCGACTAATAGTTTTTTTTTTCTTTGCGGCTTATTATCGAGCTGACCCGTTCAGTGAAAGTTCCGGTTCAAGACCTTTTATGCTACTCGTGAACAACATATTTATATTTATGCTCTACTCATGCTTTATCAAGATTCCTTCTGCTGCTGCTCTCCGAGTCAATTTTGTGATACAAATCACTGTGACAGCTTCCATTGTTACGGGATATGCAAATGAGCAGATAGTTTTCGATCCGCTATGCGGTTTTGATGTGTTTAAGAAATGTGATATTTGCATAATAGATTGTGAATAGTCAAAAATGCGAGCTTAAATCAAATGAGAATTATAACAATAGCTTTTCAAAATATTGGTCATATAAAAATGTACTTCCTTGTTTTTTTCATACCAGCGTTGATTTTAGGGCCAGTTGGCCGAGTGACTAGCGCTTATTGTCACAGGTTTCGGGTTCGAGTCCCGGCTTTGTCAGGGTTATTTGTAGTGGTTAGGAATCCACTTTAAACCGTAGGTTTTGGTCTAATATGACTGTAGAGCGTTAGGCATAGGGTTGACAAACCCTATTTGTAAAAGAAACCTTCTCCTGTCTCGAAATCTGCCAGCAGGCAGATGTCCTTGGCCCACCATGGGCTGGTTTTTGTATACTAAACATCTTACAGTATGAATATAATACCGAATATCTTATGAACTGTAAAATTTTACGGTTGTACCAAGAAATTTCTATACATAAGAAACAAATAATTTAAAATAATTTAAATAAAAATATTAAGTTACTCTACAAATCCAGAGCATTATTTGTTGTGGTTCCGGAATCCATGTTAAAATGTAGTTCCCGGTCTAATTATCCCAAAGTGTGCATAAAATGACCGTAGAGCAACAAAATCAAACCAGAGCGTTATAGTCTTATACATTTTGGAAACTAAACCCAATGTTACGAAAAATACTAGCAAATAAATTTCTAGCTAACCAGTGGCTATTGTAGATAAAATATAAATTAGTAATATATGATAAGAAATAATATTCTCGTAGTCTGTTTTTGAGGGAAATACAGCTGATATCTATGTGATATAATAATTTACAGGACTAATCTGATAATAAAAACATCAGAGAACCATTTGCCTATATTCATTTAACTTTTTAGAGATTTTTGCATATTCCGAACTGTTAATTATAAGCCAATGAGTATACAACAAATAAAAAGTACTGAGTGCTGATATTGAAAAAAAAATTAAAGGATATGAGGGAATATTTATAGAATTAACTTAATACTTAATCTTATTAAATTCTTTTTTGTTAAAAAATACCTGTAAAAGTTTTATAAATAATATAACGCAATATCTTTTAATGTTAATATGTATGATTTTTTTTTTAATATATTAAATCGTCAAATTTTTAAATTTTTCTTAAGCTGATTTTCTTTAACTTTAAAAACAAACCCTTACGATTTAAAATCTAATTGCTAAAACCAAAGTTGTAAGACTTACAAAATATTAAACTTCCACGTGTTTGTATTATTATTCCACATCTAACTTAAAAGTGAGTTTAACCTTTTTTTCCCTTCCCATTTTTGCGAGGTTTCAATACTTACTATCTCTCTTTTATTCCCAAACCTTCAATCTTAAGGGGGGAATTTACATTCATAATCCAACTCTTTGTGGAAAAAAAATTTTCTTTTGATGACAGAAGAACTGTTGATGACTCCCTCATACCCGTCATTATAAGTCGACGCCGGAAAATTAGTATCTGTAACGCATAACAAAAGAGGTAAAAAAAAAGTGAGGAAAACACCGATCTAACTATACTTACATGCGTGAATGATCACAACATTCTTTTTTGAAAACACTTCACGAAATATAGTGTCAAAATGCGGAAGTTCTTTACAAAACAACTTTATTCCTTTAAAAAATCGGAAGTCTCCAAAGTTAGTAATTATTATTCTAGATTTTTGTAAAACGATGAAATATTCGTATATTTTTATATCAGTCTGACATCTTTTGAGTTTCGTTTGAAAAAATTCACCAGACAAGCAATGTATCCTAAAATTTTTGTAATCCTTTCAACCAATGTTTTTTTTGGGGGGAGGGGGAAGGGGGGGAATAACAGAAATATTTCAATGGCTGACAGAAAATCTTTTTACTGTATAAAATTTATACGTTAAATATATTTAAAAAGAATTTTTTATTGTTGTTTCTCTTCAATTTTTATGATAATTTGATTCAGAAAAAGAAAAGAAAAAGAAAAGTTTGACATATCTGGAAAATTTTAAAAATAGAAATAGATAAATAAAATTACAAAATTTTAAAGCAATGTTATATTGATTCATGCTAAACTTTTAGCATAAGTTTTCATTTAAATATATAAAGAATTAGCTTTAGTTTCATCTCATTGAGTATGAATGTATATTTAAGTATTGTAGTACTAATTTTCGTTAATGTTGTTGTTCTAATGCAGCTGGCAATACAGAGACTGTTAATCTTTATGCCATAAGCAAAGGGTTGCGCCGCTGTTACTCATTTAGCATTACCCAGGGGCACGTGTAGCTTGAAGATATACTGCGGACGCGAGTAACACTACCTCCACAACGCTGTACAGTCATATTAGACCGGGACCTGCGGTTTAAAGTAAATTCCTAACCACTACAAACATCCATATCACCACCGGAACGCGTATCCGAAACCTGTGGTACTTTTTTTCGTTAATGTATTATGAGCAAACTTATTATAGTTTTCTTAATTTAAGTTCTGAAAACAATAGAAGTGGATTTAAAATATCTATTTATCATTTTTTTTTTTCATTTCCTTCATCCACTTTTTGAATAGAATTGATTCTTGATGGATTTCTTTTGAAAATAACAATTTTAAAAAATTTTCCCCAAACATAAGCTCTTTGACATTAAAAGTTCAAATGTAAGAAGTGTAATAATAATCACGTAGTATCCTTACATATAAGAACAAAAAACGTACTTTTATTTTGTTGATAGGGACTAACAGCAATGATTTATGATTGAAAAGGTTAGAATTAACTCTTAGCGTGTCATGGAATGGGAGCGTTTAAGAAAGGAACTGATGATCGATAGGATTAGTAATTCATTAGAATGTTTTGAATCTGTCAGATAACATGTGGCCAAAAATAAATAAATAAAATAACATGCAATGCAACAATCATAGCTCTGTAGTATAAGAAGGATGATAGTAGTGAAATCTGATTTTTAAGTAATTCATGAAACAAGCTATTAGTTAAAATGGAATACAACTGTTCAATAAATTAGAAAATGGCTTAAATCAACAAGTCATTTATATTTTAAGCGTGATTTAAACTTTTTTGATACTAATATATACAGACTTATTAATTTTTAACCTGTTTTATTTTTAAGGAAAGTCGCGGTTTTAATATATTCGTAAGATATAAAAATTATTTGTGATGGAAATTTAAACTGAGATAATTTTTTAATTAATCAATTTTTCATAAAACTAGTTTTTCAAAAGTCCAACTACTCAATTGATTATTTTTTAAATATACAATTGATTATTTTAATAATATGGCTAATTGCGTACGTATATAAAATAAATATATTCATCATTATTTAGTTAGTTTGATTTAATTTATAAAAATTAAGCCTATATGAATTAAATCTGAAGATTAAAAAGTATTTGTGAAACAACACGAAATTTTTTTTTTTTCTTGAAAATGTTTGTGTAGAAGCAAATTATAAATTTTGTCAATGAATAATGATGATGAAAAAGCAATAATTTTTTTCTAAGCAGAAATTTTTTTTCTGATAAGAAAACAGTAGTATGAAATTAAAATTTCTTATATATATCCCTTCCTTAAAAATAAATTAAAAACATTTTAAGATAATTTTTTTTTTTTTGAATTTCGCTGAAGTAAAATTTTATTAAATTCATGAAGTATATATCTCTTGAAATTTTTTCCTTTTATTATAAGTGAATTTAGAATCTTGCATTCAGAATTTTGCAAATAGAAAAGTAAATATTAGTATAATCCATACAAATATTTACTTTATTATAATTCATACAAATATTTTTTCAGATATTTATTTCTTTATACAGATATTTTTTCTTTCATGCGTTTCATTCTTGAAAAATTACACAGATATTTATTTATTTCTCGCTTTCTTTATAATAAAAATTATTTATATTTTTTTTTCTTTAAGAAGAAACTGAATCAAAAACAAATTTTCTAGATAAATAAGCGAGATATAGAGTCGATTATCTAGATGTGGAAAATCGTATCTATTATATTGTACCTATCTAGAGAATGACAAATTTTCTATAACGAAAGAGTTACATGTAAAACAAATGCACGGAACAGTGATATATTTTATACCCAGTGGAAATACATGGAGCTTCCAGTTAGTCATTCTTTGCATGTGAATTTGCATTCTACTGTGATATTTAACCCTCAAACTTAAACATCAATTCACTGCTAAAGAGAGCTTAATGTAGAAGAAATACTAAGATCCAGAGAAAGGAAAATTGTTCCTTGATCTTTTAAATCCGCGCCCCGAGATAATCTATCTAGAGAATAACAAATTTTCTAGATAAATTATCTAGATCTGGAGAATCGTATCTATGTAGAGAATAACAAATTTTCTGGATAAATTATCTAGATCTGAAAATCATATCTATGTAGAAAATCAAATTTTCAAATTTTCTAGGTACAATTATCTAGATCAGGAAAATCATATCTATGTAGAAAATTGAATTTTCTAGAGATATACAATTCTCCAGATCTAGATGACAAATTCCATATAACGAAAAAGTTGTAGGAAAAGAAATACACGGAACAGTGACATAGTTTATAACCAGTGGAGATACATGGTGCTTTCGGTCAGTCATTCTTTGCATGTGAATTTCCTTCTACAGTGATATTTAACCTCAACCTTAAACATCCATTCACTGCTCGAGAAAGCTTAATGTGGAAGAAATACTGCCAAGATCCAGAGGAAGGAAAATTGTTCCTCGATCTTTTAAATCCGCGCCCCGAGATATCTAATGACCTCTGTCATGGTTCAATGTCCGCGCATTCACTTCATCAGTAGCCTAAGATAAAAAAAAATCTAGAAAAACAATATTACGTTATGGCAAGAAAGAAAAAAAAAAAAACTAATTTTCATCCTAGACCGGTTCAATGTCACCCAAATAGTAGATATTAGGTGAACTAAAGGACTAGATGTGTTACCTCCCATAGTGAGATTCATAAATGATTTCCAGAGGAAAACAATAAGATCAATAGCCTGGTCCTAGCGTAATAAGGGATCAAGAGGTCCAAAAGCTAGTGAGAAATGGGGGAGATTTAGACTGATTATAGGGAAGAAAGTGACTGCGCAAACCATCACCACGCGTGTGTGTATTTCCATGATGATGATTTAAGCAATACTGGAGAACTGTCTGGTTCTATTTCCCTGGCGAGGTATGCGACATGGACGTTATTATTTCCTCATTCTGACGAGGATGGGAGAAAAACAACAACAATTAACCGAAATATTCCATTCTTTTCGCTGAAAATACAAGAATTAATGTAAGTGGAACCGATAGCAAATGGCATTTTGCATACTTTGTATGCTTTAAACGAGCTACACTAATATTCTTTTCACGAAAATTGGTAGACGTGCATTTAATAAGTGAGACATTGTATCATAACAATGCATTATTATTTTTTCATTATTAAATTACTAATATTATTATAAGTGATATTATACATTTATTAAGAGATATCCAATACTTTTTTTTGGTAAATAATAATCACTTAGTAATAATACTTTTTTTAGTAATAATAACTCACTTATCTATCAATGAAAAGCAAATTCATTTAATGGTAATCTCTAAATGTCTAAATAATATTAAATAATATTAAATGTAAATTAAAAATAATATTAAATGTAATTTTTTAATTATTCCATACATAAATGTACATACAAAATTAATATTTTCAATGATGAATATAAAATGTACACCACTTGGGATCCCCCAAATGATGATAATTAGTTTAGAATTTTTTTTTTTTTTAATTTGAGCATTTGTACAATATATAGTAATATTAATTGTACATTATTTTAAATATTAATTGTAAATTGATAAAAGTAATTTTAATATTAATTATAATTTTTGAAATTATTCCATACATAAATGCACATGCAAAATTAATATTTTCAATGATGAATATAAAATGTACACAACTTGGTATTTTCCAAATGATGATAATTTGTTTGATGAATGATTTAGTAACTAAAATTATTTTTAAAATTCCAGCATTATTTTATATTAAGATAGTAATATTAATTGTAAATTTTGAAATTATTCCATGTAAAAATGTACATACAAAATTAATATTTACGATGATGAATATAAAATGTACAACACTTGGCATTCACCAACTGCTTATAATTGACTCGATGAATGATTTAGTAACTAATATTATTTTTTTTTTAAATTTCAGCACCTGTACAAGATAGTTCTTCAAGTCGGTTTGCAAACGAAAAAGGTACGTAATTTAAAATGAAACTAATAAATAATTGAAAGTATTTCCTTATTTTCATTTATTTTCTCAAATTTATGAGCAAATAATTAACTTAATTTAATACTTGATTTTTTAGGATGTTATTACATGAATAAATATCACCCAAGCGGAGAAAAATACAGACGAATGAACCCTGCCTGAACTGCACATGTATAGGCAACACCCTGATGTGTTACTTGAGTATGTCCATTTGTAAAACCGATGGGTGAAAATTGTGTTTCTGAAAAGAATGTTGGTGACTGCTGTCCAACATACTGGTGCCCTCAAGGTAATTATTTACAGCATACGGCTTAAATATATCAATTATTATCTTTCACATTTATAATCTCATAATTATTTAAATATTTTGAAGTAGTCCTGCTTTGTCATAGAATGCAAATAGTTTAAACCAATTTCTTACATTGAAAATTTATTACTACTATTTTATTAAATACAGATAGAATAAAAAATAAATTTAGTTTTAAAATTTCACTAATATTCTACAGACCTGTATATATATATATATATATACAGGTCTGTAGAATATTAGTGAAATTTTAAAATCCAAATTTATAAATTTTATATATATATATATATAGATATAGATATAGATAGATAGATACAGAATAAATAACTATATATATATAAATATAATATATAAATAATAATATCTATCTATCATTTTATCTCTCTCTCTCTCTTCTCTCTCTCTCTCTCTATATATATATATATATATATATATATATATATATATATATATATATATATATATATATATATATATATATATATATATATATATATATATACACACATACAGGTATAGTTATTTATATATATATAGAGAGAGAGAGAGAGATAAAATGATAGATAGATAGTGAGATAGATAGAGAGATAAATTTATTTTTATTCAAAAAAAAAACTTTTAATAGTTTAATTTAATAATTAATTTTTAAGAATTCGCAATACAGAAAAATTTATTATAATTAAACAGAAAAAGTTCTGAAAGAATATTTATAATCTATCAAATATGATGAAATTACAGTCATTAAATATGTTAATACTGTGTCTAAAAATTAACATTTGAAAATTAATAGTATTTTACAAATAACTATGATTTATTAATTAACTTATTTTTAGTATTATTATTAATACAGAGTTATAGATTTCAGATTTATTTCGCCTGGTTCTACTTAAGAAACAATGTAGTAATGAGTCAAAAACATAAAATTATTAGTATTATTAAACAACATAGTTTCATGTTTTGATAAATTATTAGTATTATATTGTTATTATTAGTAGTAATTACATAAAATTATTGTTTATTTATCAAAGACATATCAAAATCTAAAAAAAGAAAAAGTAACTCTTTGCTACTCCCTAAGCATATTTTCTATTTATACTGAAAAAAAGTTATTCAAGGAACGTTTATTTGGTTTCTTTATTTATTTATTTTTTTTTTTTTTTGCTTTTAACGCAAATAGAATTCATGAATATGAAAAAGTATTTACCCCCCTTCCAAATAAAAATATTCCAAGGTTTGTTAGATAACTCATTCTCTACAATGGTTTATTTTTTTCTTCTAGTATACACGCATCCTTCTACAGAGAAGCCAGACACCGAGCCAAGAGGTAAGAAGTTCATTCATATATTACAAGAAAACTGTACTCACGTCGTAAAAACCATCGAGCTGTGTTCCGTTTATATCTCCTATTGCATTCATTGTTGACATTGGCTTTTGGGGATGATGTTTAGCATATGATATATAAAGGATTTTTGCCAACGGTTCACTTTCGAGGTAAAAAAACAAAATAAAATAAGACTGTTATGTAGGAGTGATGGAATACTAGATGCATCGAGGAGAAATTTTTTGCATAATTTCTATTGTTGTGTTTCTCTTTTCTTGTACAAGTCGCTAAAAATATGAAAAAGGAAAAAAAGTGCAAGTGCTTTGCACTCCTTTGTAGAATTTAAATGGTTCTCATTCTCTGAGAGAGAGTGAGAGAGAAACTGTAATAAAAAAGAACATGATGTAAGGATGTTATCTTAATATGTTGCCTAGACAGGTGTCAAATTTGTTGATTATGTATGAGGAAGGAAGTAATTTATCCATTGTAATAAAAATACAACCGCATGCATCTGTGTGACAAGTACTATGGATTGGTTTATAAAAGTGTGGTTTCCCGTCTCATAAAAAATCCGCTTAAATGTTAGGAATACCTTTTTTCAATGTAACTGCATTAATTCTAACTGGAAAGCTTGTATGATTCATACATTACCAAAAGCAAAGTTATTTTAACTCATTTTTTCGCTTTTTTTTTCTTCTATATTGTCATGTAGAGCTGGTATTGTATTTTAGTATAAGCGCTTGATTAGCATTGATTAATAGGGAAATTTTAATGATGTACAATCGACTTCTGTTAAACTGAAACCCTGATAAAAATATCATTCTCATATTTTTCCATAAAAAGTATTGGTAACTAGAATTTTTATACATAGCAAACACCACATTAAATCATCCCCTTTTATGGCAATTGAATGACGGTCCGTATTTTAAAAGATGTTTTTTTTTAATGTAATAAATTATTGTAAATTAAAATATTCTTATTCGTGCTTTCTAATAGAAGTTAAAATAAAGTGTATAATAAGTAATTCATATTTGCCACAATAATTAATTAAGATACTTTGTTATTGATGCTTAAAATTTATTAACGAAAAGATCTTATTTCACGTTTAAAATATATATCTATTATATTATTGTCATATTTTACATGAAAATAAAAAAAAAAGTTATAAGATTTATTTATTAAAGAAGATTAAAATGGTATTAATTTTATTCAAAAATATGTTAAAGAAAGAAAAAAACTATTAGAAGAATGTCATATAAATTTATGTCAAAGTAAAAAAGCAAGTGGAAATGTAAAGAAACTCATAATAAAAAATTAAAAATAAGTTAATAATATATTATAAAATAATTTTTAATTATGTTAAGTTAAGAGTCGAAAAATTTAAATTTTCTATTAATATAAATTCATTTATTGTTATTTATGCTGATTTAGAATCTTTTATATTTGTAAATTGAAATCAAAAATAATTTCATTGAAAATAAGAATAATAATAATAATTTCATAATAAAAATAAGTTTTCTGCAATGATCTAATTACAACAAACGTTTAAAAATAAAGCAAGGTATGCATAAAAACAAAACAAAGGATGTATCATTTGATTACATGAAAAGAGTTAATTAATTATATAAAAAACGTTAATTTCTGAATAACAGGCTGTTACCTGGATGGGAAGTATTACGATGAAGGCGATCGAATCCCAATGGACCCAATGAAGCCTTGTGAAGCATGCTATTGCATCAGGAACACGTCAGTCTGTACAGAGCAAAAATGTGAACTGGAAATTGATGGATGCTTTCCTCAATACAAGCTTGGTAGTTGCTGTCCCTCACGTTATAACTGCAGTAAGTAAAATTATATTTACGATATTTGCCTATACAAAGAGATAGATGCTTTATTTAGAGCAGGGGGTGGCCAACTGAAATGATCTTGAGGGTCACTTTGGAAATGCCTCATAACTCCGCCTTACTCATAAAATTATATATTCTCATATTAGATTTAGATCCCCTATAGACATTTTTTTTTTTTTTTTTTTTTGCAGTGAAAAATTGAAACATAAGGAGTTATTATTATTCTTACATGTAAACATAGATAATATAATAATAATGATACTAAACGTACACTTTAAAGAAATATATAATACTAAAAATGAAACATAAAAAATATATATATAAATATAAATGAAATAAAAGAATGAAATCATTAAAAAATAATTATTTTGCTAGTGCGGTATTTGTTTCTCCATTCATTATGATTTCGCAGAATATAATTTAATTATTCTGCGAACTCATAACCATAAACTTATAAATAAAACAGGCAATAGAGAGTTTTTGCATACCGTACGTTAGTTACCGTAGGACGTCCGTTAGCTTTTTTCTCCCTAGCGCGCATGCGCAGCTTCCTATGAGCATGCGCGCTAGGCAGAAAAAGCTAACGGACGTCCTACTGTAACTAACGTACAGTATGCAAGAACTCTCTAATATCTGTCATATATTCACAAGAATATTATTTTAAAAATCAAAATTAATTTTTTCTCATAATTTCGACAGTTAATTTTTGAACATATGGATGCACACATAATGTATTTTTTTAATACATTGTTTTTTATTACTTTCGCCATTATAAAATAAATAAATTTTGTAAAAGTGTAATAAATCTCACGGGCCCTAAAATATTCAAAGTAGGCCGTGGGTTGCCCACCCCTCATTTAGACACTCTCTGTCAAATGCTCTTATTATATTCGTTACTGATAAAATAAAATAAAATATATAAAGAAAGAAAATTATATTAAAATTAAGTAATTTTTTTTACATGTTTCACTAAGCTAGTTTGTTAATTAATTTACTTAAAATTTTTACACTTTTTTTTTTTTTAATGTTGGGTCAGATAATAATTTTGAAAATATTTTCAGCGGAACAAGCTGCAACTACTATTCCTCCAGGTTTAATGGATGATGAAGATTATGAAGGTAATAAATCTTATTATTTTAAGTTTCCTTCAAAACTAAAAATAAATATTCAATCATTTATTTATTTAATTAAGAATTATTTTCAATTTTTTTTAAACTTTGAACAGTGTATTTTTATTCAATGGCAACATTTTTTCCCATCAAACATTTATTCGTAAAATTTTTAATATGCTCTTCAGCTTTAATAAGAGATTTTAACTTGATAAAGACGTTAAAAATATTATATTAAACATAGAAATACTTAATTAACAATATATTCTATATATATTAATAATATACTTAATAAATAATATATTCTTACTACATCTAATTACATTACATTAACTTTATTACTACATTTAATTTTTTTTATATTATTTCCTGTAATAGTAATAAAAAACTGTCATTTTTTCTAATCAACAATTTATAAAATTAATTTAAAAAAATTTTTATAAGCTGATAAAAGAAATTTTATAAAAAAGCAAAAATTACAATTAGTATTACGATATTTCAGATGACAAATAGGGCACAGTTTTAAAAGTAAACCTTTTCCAATCATGAATAATTAATATGAAAGCTTTTTTTTTTTCCCCTTTTTTATGAATCAAAGCTACTTTTCTCAATTTATCAGTCATTATTTCACAATATTTTAAGCTTCAACTATAATACTTCCTATTATAAAAATATATAAGCTATAAATATATAAAGGAGCTAAAAAATATATGAATTACTATAAAAATATTTGAATTTAGAATAAGCGATTTTTCAAAAATTTATCTGAAATGAAATTCTTCAAATAAATAAAAGGTTTTCACCGCGAGATAAATATATAACTTTTTCTTAATTTATAAAAAAATTGTTCTTGTTTTTTACACATTTTTTTATACTTAATTTTATGTCCAAAACTGAAACATGCATACATATTTGCTTCTAAATAAAATTTTAGATTTTTGACATTTGTTTATTAAAACATTTCAGGATGCAGAGTCAATGGCGTTTTATATAAAGACGGTGATTTGGTACCATCTGAAAATAAGTGTGAAACATGCTATTGTATGAAACACGTAGCTGTATGTGCTGTTCAAGAGTGCACTGCTCCAGCAGAAAACTGTGTTCCTGGTAAAATCGAAGAAGGACAGTGTTGTCCCACAAAAATATGAATGTCGTAAGTTTTACACATTTTAATATGTTGCGTTTTACTCATCTTATTAAAAAGATTTAAATGACTGCCATATATTGCAAGGTTTCCTATTAATATATTTTTGTAAGATTGATTATGTGAAAATGTTATAGAGGAAAATAATTTAGATTTATAGTTTTAGAAAATGGTATATAAAAGCACGAATCATGATACATTGTACCTTATGCAACATATTTTTCTTAAAACACCATGACGAATTTCCGACGTAATTGTTTTATTTTTCTATTATAAAAAACCTTCTTCGCCATATAGATTTCTTTTTTTTTCTCCTTAGCACCAGAAGAAGCAATTTATCATCACTTAGTAAAAACATTTGTGATAAGATTATCTGTAGATTTGCATGTCTCTCTACTATAAATCTTTATCGGCAAGATTTATTTGTTAAACTCTTTGCTGACTACAATTTAGATGTCATCATATAGTAAAACAATCTAAAGAATAAGTTTTAACTTATACAACAAAGTTATTTGCCTATGAAAACATTTTCTGGATTATCGATTGCTCCGTTCATTGGCAGCCTGATGGTCAATTGGCAACTCTTTTTAGTCTTTGGTACCCCAGACTTCAGGTTTGAATCCTGGCGGTGACATGGATGTTTGTTAGTGGTTCGGAATCGGGGCCTGAATAACCGAGTGTCTAGCGCTCTGGCACTCGGTGCCACAGGTTTCGGGTTCGAGTCCCAGCGGTGTCATGTATGTTTGTAGCTTTTCGGGATCCACTTTCAGCCCAGGTCTCGGCTTCATATGAAGAGCGTCACGGAGCCCAATCAGACTCTTACCCACATCATTCCCAAACTGTATAGGGGCATCTCATTTCTAGGCACAGTGATGTGGTGTGGTGTAGCAGTAGTGGTTCGGAATCCACGTTAAATAGTAGGTCCCGATCTTTATCTCACTCCCCGATCTATATCTCGATTATTTTCACCCGCATCATTCCCAAATTGTATAGAGGCAATTCAGGCACAGTGATGTGGTGTAGTAGTAGTGGTTCGGAATCCACGTGCAAAGTAGTACATAGTAGGTCCCGATCTAATTACCTAAAATGTGCAAAAAAAGGACAGTAGAACGATAAACCAAACCAAGCGCCGTTCATTGTCATTTATTGAATTATTGGTATTAGCTTCAAAAAAATTTAATTAAAAAAAAAATTGACATTAAGCCAAACAAGGGTAGGAATAAAGATTAAAGGAAGGCTCCTAACAAATAAATATTAAACCGATATAAAAATACTAATTCAAAAAATAAGGTTTAAAATAATATCAAATTTTATTTCTAAATTTTCGTTGCTAATAATTATTCGTTGCCTCCAAACATGCTGAAGAAAAAGCACATTTATTATTTACGATGCTACATTTTAAAAAAATTTATATTGAAGAAAAACTTTTAATTATTTTATATTTATTCTTAACATTCTTTTATTGTTATACGATTCATTTTATTGCTCAGTAATTATTAATTATTTTTATAATTATTAGTTTATTTTATATAAAAAAATTAATAATTTGCATACTATACATTATTTAAAGTTAAAAAATTTTTTTAATATGTATTTATTATTAAATATTTTTTTAAAACTCTTCTACAGCAACAACCACTGAAATACCTGTATTTTCGACAACATTTGCTTCGCTCGAAGATTTGGGTGTAAATATATCCACAATAGAAGATAGAATATCAACGATAGCAGACACAACTGCAGTGGAATTTGTGGGCGAAATGAAAAACAAAGTTTACGCTGACAGAAGGTACTTTTACTACAGTTCCAGTCGAAAAGAAAGTAAATGTTTCACAAGCTGAAGATATCACAGAAAGTTTAGCAGAGACATCAACGCCTTTCTCTGAGGTTTCTGAATTAATTACTGTCACCACCTGTCTTCAGAAAGCTCAACACCCGTCATAAGTGATCTAGTTACGCGTCGTAGAGAACCAAAGATTACTGAAAGTCCAGAAGACCCATTTGCATCTGTTGGTCTACCAAAAACGACTGGCAAGCCTATATTCAGCAGACCGGTACCAGGCGAAGGTAAGACTTAATCAAAGATTTTTTCAATTTCTAAGTTATCTATTTTTACAAGAAAAAAATAATCATTCTTAATAATTACGTTAGACTTAAATTGCATAAAGCTTTCTCTATAAGTTATTCTATATTTTAAATATTGCTGTAACAAGAAAGTGTTATACTCAACGGAAATTTGAGACAAATTGCTCAAGTTAGAAATAATAAAAATATTTGTTTGCCAATAAAATGCTTTGGATATATAAAGCAAACAGCTTTGGATATATAAATCAGAAAGCTTTGACCATGTAAAAGCAAGGATGTCTTTTCTTATTGTTTAAGATAGCCGCATATGAAAAAAAAATTATCTGATGATTCTTATGTTGAAAAAAAAAAGTACGTAAGTATATGTAGGTAAGTACGTAATAAGATAAGTAAGATAAGTACGTAAGTATACGTAGTACGTTGTATATTAGTACATACTGATTTATGAATAGCTATTACCAATTTACATTCCATTATTTAAGATATCCATCATGATGCAAAAATGATAATAGGTAATTTTTCTTCATTTTGTAAAGATTTTTTTTTTTTCACATAGTTGAACAAGTAAATAAGTTTCATTTTGTTACATTTTGATTGAGACATTTCTTATTTAAACAAACGAAACTTACTTGTTATTAATTTCGCCATTTTTGTGTTTTATTCAGAACTTTAATAAATAAATTTAATAAAATTTCAGTGTTTTAGAGAACTCTGCGATTTTATTTTAGGCGATAATATTCAGAGCAGCTTCTAAAGACGGCTGATTGCACAACTCTACTTTCTATTAGAGTTGTGGTAAAATCACTACTTTCTATTAGACTTTCTATTAGAGTTGTGGTTCTATTGAGTTTAAATTGGTAAATCGAATCAAATAAAACAAATTGAATATTGTTCTATTTGATTCGATTTTACTAATTTAAACATAAATTGCATTAAATATTTTGTACCCTATAATAAAACATAACTGTTACAGTTAATATTATATGCATCTAACGATCATGAAATTTAAAATTTAAATGTTGTTTCAAAAACTTAATTGATTTTAAAGGAAATTATTTGATTATCTCAATAACACAAATTCAATTGGAGTTAACATTTTTTTATTTTCTTACTATTTCTAAAGATGTTCATTTTATATTTAGGTATTTGTCGCCATGAAAACAAAACGTACCAGAGCAAAGAAAAATACCTTCATTAGATCCTTGTCGCCAAATTGCATTTGCGTGAATAGTATCGTGCAGTGTGAGGCAGTGGGTGCGATTTAACACCCTCCGTATCTGGAAAGAATTGCAAGGTCAAAAATTGGTGAATCAGTGCTGTCCTGTATACGTCTGTGGTAAGTAAAACAAATGATATGTGTGCAAATTTCAATGCTGAAAGCGTACGTAAGCGTCTTTTATCACTAGTTAATCGGCTTAATAGGTTTTATTTCATACGAAAATAAATGCAGGGCAGTTATCATTGAGTCCTTCATGAATGCTATTCATATGGGAGCATGGAATCCGCAGATGTACAAAAAACAAAAACAAAATACGTTCACCACGTAAAAGTATAATGATTACTACTTTTAAACTGTTACTATTTATTACGTGCAATCTGCTTCGTTGTTACCACTCCCCTGGTGCAAAAAGCCTACACTCAGGTCCAGAAGACCCTGTCGCAGGTGACTGGTCCATGACCAAGAGTAATATGCAGCTTCCTTTAGTTAGGACCACGTGGGTTGAAGACTGACTGGAATCTCAAGTTAACGCTCATGATCATTTTAGACCGAACCTACGGTTTAAAGTGGATTCCGAACCACTTACAAACATCCATGACATCGCCGCGATTTGAACGGGAAACCTGTGGTACCGATAGCCACTCGAAAATCAGCCCCTATTCTTTTTTGCTGAAGGCAATTGATATTTAAAATAAAAAAATATTGAAATATAAATTTTATCGAAGATTCTTCCAATGTTTTAAAATTCACAACAACTTTCAAATTCTTTAATTTAAATGTAAGATCTATTTCTAAGGATAAATGGATTTAAATTTACATATTCTAATATTTGATAAAAACTTTTTTTTTCTTAGTGATATGTTTACCAACATTTAATTTTCCGCCTTTTTCATTTCAACTCTTCTGCAATATTACAAAAAAATAAAAAAAAAATAAAAATAAAAATTCATATATATATACCATTTTAAATATACATTTTGTTAGTGAATAGTGAGAAAAGACGAATAGATAATATAAAAGTATGTAATTTTATTCCTCAACCTAACTAAATATGAGAAAGAGTGTTTTTTTTTGTTTTAGTAAAAAGGAATTATAAATAACAAGAGATATACATTTAAAATATTCTAAATTTTATCGAGAAAAAATTTGTTTGTAATATTATTGTATATTTTGCAGATACATCTGGTGATACAACTACAACTAGAGATGAATTACTTTTACTTACACAACAGTTGCCAAAGAAACCCAGTCAGAAATAACAAGTGGTTTTGAAGTTCAAGAAACAACAAAATTGGATCTCCACAATATTTCAAAAGAACATGAACCTGAAGAAATATCTTTTGATGGCGAAGACGTTACTGAGTCCTTAAGTGTAAATATAACTACTGATAAACCAGTATCTATTGAAGAGGATATTTCTGCAGAAAAAACGACTGCAACTGCTATTTCAGATGAAAAACAATACCAAACACAATTATTTTCAACTACAAGCGAAACGTT
Source organism: Caerostris extrusa (assembly GCA_021605095.1). Taxonomy (NCBI): domain Eukaryota; kingdom Metazoa; phylum Arthropoda; class Arachnida; order Araneae; family Araneidae; genus Caerostris; species Caerostris extrusa. The sequence goes on from BPLR01013984.1 coordinate 233,096, forward strand.
TGTATCAGAAAAAGGAAGAATCGAAATTTACAGATCTTAAATCTGAAATTTCTACAGAAGCTGGCATTTCAGAAACCATTTCAACGGTGGCAAAGTCAAACTGCATCGGAAGAAACAGATAAAACTAAATTTGTGGATTCGGTATCTGAAGCATCCAGTATAACAGCTATGCCAGTAACCTCAACCTTAAAAACGACTTCACTGACAACAAAAGAAATTGAAATTACTACAAGTGTTAAAGATAAAGAACCCGAAGAAGTTATGATAGAAGGAACTACAACCGAAGTGCAAAAGTCAAGATATTGATAAAACAGTTTCTAGTGAAAAGACAACTGAGGTTTGACAAATTGCCTTAACAAAAGGAATGTTTACTGTTAGCACAGAATTTGCTGGTACTGAGGAACCTGTGTCATTAATTATTACTGATCATGAAAAGACCGTATCACCCTACCAACTCAAGCAACAGAGTCCATCAGAAGAACATGAAGACGCAGCAGATACATCAGTTCCGTCGTTCGAAAAGGCAACTTCTGAAGAAGACATTACTCCTAGCAGCATTACAAAAACGACTATTCATGAGAAAATCACAAATCACCAAAGTAGCTTCAGCATTTTACAACAGAAGATATCAGTTCAATTACTACTTTGAAACCAGAAATCTCAGAAATTAAGTGACTACTTTATCTGGAGGCAAAAAATTTCAACTGAAACCTCAAAATCGTCAGAAGAAACAGTCTCTGAAAGCTTAAGTACTTCTTTCGGTTCACGTGCCTACTAGCGAGGAAGATGAACTGAAAACCCAGTGGAAGCAGAAGCAACTGAAACTGAAATGTAACAACATCTGAAAAAGCCAGAAATTTCTGAACATAAAAAACTTCACAGATTCCAAAGAATTTGAAGATACTCTGTCAAGAGTGCCTACAACAGGCACAGAAACACCTGACTCTTAAATTGGATACTACAATGCTTGATAAGACTACTATTTCATCATCAGAAACCCCATCAAGCTCATCTGCATATGACTTAACTACAGAAAAATTGGAGTCTCCGAAAGAATCGACAGATATGACAACTCATATCATGAAACTGAAAAAGTGGGTACCACAACTGAAGAAATCTCAACAGAAGAACCAGATAAAAATGATAGTAACCACGGAATCTGTAATTGAAACATCTTCAATCAAACTCACTGGAAGCTGATTTTTTACAACTAAACTTACCACAAAAAGTCCAGATTTGCTTCTTCAGAAATTTCATTATCGATACCGGAGAAAACTGAAACAATGGTGACAGATGAACAAGAAAAACCGAAACCAAAACCATCTGAAGAAACTCCCCAGAGCTCAACTTCACTGACTACTAAGGCAAACTCACGGCAGAAAGCTCAACTGAAGAACCAGATAAAGTGAAAATAACAACAGAATCTGTAATTGAAACATCTTCAATCAAACCTCACTGAAGCTGATTTTACAACTAAACTTACCACAAAGTCCAGATATTGCTTCTTCAGAAATTTCCATTATCGATGCTGAGAAAACTGAAACAATGGCAACAGAAGAACACGAAACCGAAACCAAACCATCTGAAGAAACTCAGAGCTCAACTCCTTACTGACTACTAAGGCAAATAAACAACAGCAGAAAGCTCAACTGAAGAACCAGATAAAATGAAAATAACAACAGAATTGCAAGTGAATCATCTTCAATCAAACTCACTGAAGCTGATTTTACAACTAAACTTTACCACAAAAGTCCAGATTTTGCTTCTTCAGAAATCTCCATTATCGATACTGAGAAAACTGAAACAATGGTGACAGATGAACAAGAAAACCGAAACCAAACCATCTGAAGAAACTCAGAGCTCAACTTTACTGACTACTAAGGTAACAACAGCAGAAAAGCTCAACTGAAGAACCAGATAAAATGAAAATAACAACAGAATCCGTAAGTGAATCATCTTCAATTAAACCACTGAAGCTGATTTTACAACTAAACTTACCACAAAAAGTCCAGATATTGCTTCTTCAGAAATCTCCATTATCGATGCTGAGAAAACTGAAACAATGGCAACAGAAGAACAAGAAATCGAAACCAAACCCTCCGTAGTAACTCACAGCCTACTTTACTCACTACTAAGCCAACAACTGCCGAAAAAAAGCTCAACTGAAGAACCAGATAAAAATGAAAATAACAACAGAACTAAGTCAAACATCTTCAGTTAAACTCACTGAAGCTGATTTTTACAACTAAACTTACCACAAAAAGTCCAGATATTATTTCTTCAGAAATCTCCATTATCGATGCTGAGAAAACTGAAGCAATGGCAACAGAAGAACAAGAAATCGAAAACCAAACCATTCGTAGTAACTCACAGCTCTACTTTACTCACTACTAAGCCAACAACTGCCGAAAGCTTAACTGAAGAACCAGATAAAATGAAAATAACAACAGAATCCGTAAGTGAAGCATCTTCAGTTAAACTCACTGATTTTACAACTAAACTTACCACAAAAGTCCAGATGTTGTTTCTTCAGAAATTTCCATCATCGATGCTGAGAAAACTGAAACAATGGCAACAGAAGAACAAGAAACAGAAAACCAAACCCTCCGTAGTAATTCAGAGCTCAACTTTACTGACTACTAAGCCAACAACTGCCGAAAGCCCAACTGAAGAACCAGATAAAATGAAAATAACAACAGAATCCGTAAGTGAAACATCTTCAGTTAAACCTCACTGAAGCTGATTTTTACAACTAAACTTACCACAAAAAGTCCAGATGTTGCTTCTTCAGAAATTTCCATCATCGATGCTGAGAAAACTGAAACAATGGCAACAGAAGAACCAGAAACCAAACCATCCGTAACAACTCAGAGCTCTACATTACTCTCAGGAAAGCAACAACTGTCGAAAGCGCAACTGAAGAACCAGATAAAATGATAGTAACAACAGAATCTGTAAGTGAAGCATCTTCAATTAAACTCACTGAAGTTGATTTTACAACTAAACTTACCACAAAAAGTCCAGATATTGTGTCTTCAGAAATTTCTATTATCGAAACTGATAAAACTGAAACAATGGCAACAGAAGAACAAGAAACCGAAACCAAAACCATCCGTAGAAATTCAAAGCTCTACTTTACTCACTGGTTTAGATTTTACTGAAAAAGTACATCTAAGTTTGACACAACAAGCGAACCTACCAAAATAGAGAAAGTTACTACCTTTGGTTCCGCTGATCAAACCAGTTATTCTACTGAATTTACAGAGGCAGAATCATCAACAGCAGGGCAGAAAAACTTCAGAAGACCTTAGTAAAGATGAAGTTACAAAAACACAAAAACCTGAACTTGACCTAACCACTACTAAACAGCCTGCTATATCAGACTCTTATTCAACTTTGAAAGTAACAGAACAGGAAGTCGAAGAAATTGAAGCATCTCACAGCACAGAGGCTGCAGAAACAACTGTGACTATACCCAAGTTCATAAAAACATCTGAAGCAGATAAAAGTACCACCATCAGTTCTGAAAAGTTGACAACATCAGTATTCGATGATACTACAGAAAAGTCATCACAAGCGTCCACAATTACAGATGAATTGGATACTTCCAGTGATTTACATATAGTTACTGAGTCATCGATAACATACTCAAGTGATAAAACACGTCCCTCCTTTTGATATTGAATCGCTAAAAACAGTGACTGAAGAAAAAGGAACAAAGGATTTTGAAACTTCTACATTCGTTTCAGAAAAGAGTTTCACTACAAGAATAACGAGTGAAATTCCCGAAACAGAGATTTCAACACAAAAAGAATTTTTAACCACAGTCAGTGAGTCAGGAACTTCAGAAACAGAAATTGTAGAAAAGAAGGAAAGCATCGCACCTTCAAGTGAAAGGTTACCAGGAACAACCAAAACTGAAATCACTACTCCTATGATGGAGGAGGAAGTTGAGATAACATCACAAGAGAAAACAGACAACAGTTGAAGAGAAAATCACTGATGTGTCTAAAGTAAGCCAAGAGGAATCATCACTATTTACAACATTAGAAATTCATGATCAGACAACGCTATCAACATCTACAGTAACAATGAGTGATAGTTCTTATAAAACAGATTTTATTCTAACAACTCTTCCTGCTATCGAAACAACAAAACTAACCAGCCATGCAAGTGAAAAGGAAACTTTTGAATCTCAAACTACAACTTTAGAATCTACGACTATTGAACTAGACGATTCAAAAATAAAATCACCAACTACGATTTCAGAAACAACTCTTGGTAAAGAAATTACATTTACTCCTCTCGATCATACTGAAAAAGTATTAGAAATGACTAAAACAACCATGAAACCTCAATATGCATCTGAAATCACTTCCGAATTACCTGAGGTATCCGAAGAAGAGCACACTTTTGAATCGATATCTGTATCATCAGAAATTCCTGAAAAGTTGTCACAAAAGACCAATCTATTTCGACATTAGATGAAATCTCTCAAGAATCATCTACACCACAATTTACAACTGTGAAAGAAATAACACCAGAATTTGAATCATCTGAAACAGATGAATTCAAAACACCTACAAAAGAAACAGAAGAGGCTTCAACACCTTTCAGTGAGTTTTCCGTAACTGCTTCAACTGTTAGTGATACTTCATCTGCCACTCAATCAGAAACAGCTGGTAAAATTGATATAACTACATCAAGGTTAGATGAAGAACTTGAATCAAAAATTTCAGTCTCACCTTATACGCAAGATAGTGAAAAAACAGAATTAATCTTTGAAAGTACGACTGGTATTAAACCATCAACAATTGAAACTGGAGTTACAGAAAAAGTTGGTACAGAAACATCAGATAAAAAGAGTTCAATTCCTTTTGTCGAAAGCACTGAAACATCGCATGAATTTGATCTTGAGCATAAAACAACGATAGCATCTTCCACAGAATCACCATTTAAAACCACAGAAATTTTAGAGGAAAAAGAAACAAAAATTACCTTTGGAGAAGAGGAAGAATCTAGAAGAACTATTGTACCAGAAATAATCATTAGCACTGCAATATCAGAAGACAAGAAAGCAGAAATTACAACAGAATCAAAAACCAGTACAGTAGCTAGTACACATAAAGATCTTTCAGAATTCGATGAAACGATTACAAAAAGAGTCACAGAAGAAGCCGAGACAACAAAAAGCAGACAGCGTAACAGTAATTACTGAAAAGTCAGTTTCTGATCTAAGCACACCATTTGAAGAATCGTCCCCGTCGAAAATAGATACTACTTTATTTTCAACTACTATTTTAGACACTGAAACTTCGGAATCTACAAAATTAGCAACAAAGTCTACATTATCTGATCTATCTACTTTATCTGGTGAGACAGACGTAGTATCTGACGAAACAACTAAGACAGATATAACTTCTTTCGATATTACAAAAATTTCAGAAGCTTTGATGTTGAAATTACTGCCTCTCAAAATGTAACGGAAAAAACTACAGAAAGTTTCGATGCAAAAAAATTATCTACGCAACAACAAACAAGTACTGCAACTGCATTTGAAACTAGTGAAGAATTATTTACCGATATCAAAACTTCTGCAACAGAAATTCCAAAGTCAGAAGCTGAAGTTACAACAGAGGAATTTAAAACTTCATTAGTTACCTTAAAGAGTTCAGAGGAAACTTCTGCAGTACCTGAAGAAAAACTACAAGTCTACCAAGTGAAGAAACTGAAAAATTATCTACAAGAAAACAAACAGAGGAAACCGAAATTACGAAACAAGACACTACAATCTCTGCATTTGAAACTTCAGAAGGGCTATCTATAAGAACTAAAACTTCTGAAGTTGAAACCCAAAAGTGTGGAAACTGAAGTTACCACAGAAGAAATTAAAGTTTCTTCAATTGGGTTAGAAAGTACAGAAAAAACTTCGGAAGTTTCTGAAGAAAAACTACAGTTATTTCAAGTCAAGAAACTGAAACATTTTCTACAAGAAAATCAATGGATGAAACTGAAATTAAGGAAATATCTACAGAGAAACAGGATACTACGACCGTAGCTTACGAAATATCAGAAGAACCATCCAGCAAAACTAAAGCATTTGCAACAGAAAGTACTAAATTGGGAACTTATAGCACAACAAAAGAAATTTCCTTAGAGGCAGAAACTAAAGGACAAACTTCAACGGAATATGAAGAAAAGACTAGCAGCACTTTAAGTATAGAACTTGAAATGTTATCCACGATAAAACCTACAGATTCAACTGAAATCAAAGAATCGAAACTTCTTACAACATCTTCTCCGGAGACAGAAGATGAAAGTACACGAAAAGAAGTAAAAAATTGTAACAAGTGAGACCGAAATGACTGAAAAACATCTCCTTTGTCAGTATTTGAAGAAAATCTTCAACCACTGCAAGTACAGAAATCGAAAATTGTATACAGGAAAACAAACTGAAGAAACTGAAATGGAGGAACCAATAACGAAAGAACAAATTACTACAACATCTGCATTTGAATCTTCAGAAATCAAAACTTTCGGAACAGAAAGTCCAAAAATTGAAACTGAAAGTACAACAAAGGAAGAGAGACTTACTTCAATTGGAGTAGATATTACAGAGAAAATTTCGTCAGTATCTGAAGAAAAAACTGCAAGTACTTTAAGTGATGAAATTGAAAAACTTACCACTGAAAAACAAACTGAAAAAACTGAGCTCACAGAACATGTTACTAAAGAACATCTTACTACAGCATTTACATTCGAACCTTCAGAAAAATTATCTACTGAAATAAAAGCTTTCGTAACAGAAAGCCCAAAAGTAGAAGATGAAAGTACTACAAAGGAAGTGAGAGTTGCTTCAGATGGGGTAGAAATTACAGAGAAAACTTCACCCATATATGAAGAAAAACTCCATCCACTGTAAGCGAAGAATTTGAAAAGATTTCCACTGAAAAACAAACGGAAGAAACTGAATTAATGGAACCAGTCACGAAAAACAAATTACTACTGCTCCTGCTTTTGAAACTTCGGAAGAGACGTCTACCGAAACCAAAATCTCCGGAACCGAAAGTACAAAAACTAGAAATTGAAGAAACAACTAAAGGAACAACAATTGTTTCAGTTGATACGGAAATTAAAGAAGCTTTAACAACAGCTGAATTCAAAACTGAGACTAGTCCAAGCATAGAAGCTAAAACACTTTCTACAACAGAACAAATCAGTGAGGCTGAAACAAAGGAATTGGTTTCGAAAGACCAAATCACTACAGCTTCTTCATTTGAAACTTCAGATGAGTTATTTACTGAAACCAAAGCTTTCAAGTCTGAAAGTCCAATAACAGAGTTTGAAAGTACAACAAAAAAAAGCAACAACTGCTTCATTTGAAGGAGAGACTACAGAGAAAACTTTCCCAGTTTCTGAAGAAAAACTGCAAGCACTGCAAGTAGAGAAACTGAAAAATTTTTCACAGAAATAGAAACTGATGAGATTAAATCGAGGGAATCCGTAAAAACTACAACTGAGTCTGTTTTTAAAATTTCAGAGGAACCTTCTACCAGAATGCAAGAAACAGAAATTTCAGAAATTGAAGCGGAATTTACAACGGAAAAAAGTAACATTTACTTCAATTGGAGTACAGAGTACAGAGAAAATTTCACCGATATCTGAAGAAAAACTGCAAGTACTTCAAGTGAAGAAATTGAAAAGATTTCTACAGAGAAACAAACCGAAGAAACTGAAGTAAAGGAATCATTTACAAAAGATATTACTACGCCATCTACATTTGAACTTTCAGAAGAACAATCGAAAGAAACTAAAACATCTGGAACTGAGAGTCCAAAAGTGGAAACTGATAGCACAACAAAAGAAATCTCCCTGTAGCAGATACCACAGGAAAACCGTATCTGAAGAAAAGACTGGAAGCACTTCAAGTGATGAAATTGAGAAGTTTACCACGATAAAACAAACAGATGAACCTGAAATCAAAGAAATAGCTTCGAAAGAACAAATTGCTACAACACCTGTATTTGAAACTTCAGAACTTTCTATTGAAACTAAAACTTTGGGAACAGAAAGTCCAAAATTAGAAGATGAAAGTACAACGAGAAAAGAATCGGTTCCTACAGATGGGGCAGAGATTGTAGAAAAAATGACAACATTTTCTGAAGAAATTACTGCAACCGAAGCCGAGAAATTATTCACGAAAAATCCCACCGATGAAACTGAAATAAAGGAAGCAGAACAAACCACTATGTCATCTACGACTGAAGTTACTCAAGATGTATTTATTGAGGCAAAAACTACGGGAACTAGAAGTCCACAGATTGAAGAGGAAACTACCAGAGTTACTTCAATCGAAAAGGAGAAATTGAAGATCAAACTTCTAAAAACCCGATACCTCTGAAACACAAGCAATATCCACTCAAAGTTCAACTGAGTTGGATGAAATTTCATCAATAAAATTATTTACTGATTTAGATAAAATAACTGAGAAATCAACAGAATTCTTATCAACATCAACGTCATCTATTTCCGAAGAAGGAAAAGAAACAAAATTGGAAGAAAAACACACGCAGACAACTTCTATTTTGTTGCCTGTAACTGATGCTTCTACACATAAAAAGTTGTTTGAAGACAGTACTCCCTCATCATTTACATCTGAAGCTGAGACATCAACATTTAAGAAAACAACTGTTACAGAAAGCCCAGATTTTGAAACAACTACTGTATCTACGGACTTTTCGCCAAAAACAGCTACTTCTACTTTAAGCTCTGAAGAAGACATAAAAACTGGCACTCCAAAAACAACCCTTGGAACAGCTAGTAGTACATTTGAAGCCACTGAAACAGAGATTATTACCTCTAAATCTGACGATGAAGTTTCAATATCTTTAGGTATTAAATTGGACAAAACAACAACTCTTTCTTCACAAGACAAATTTACAACTTTAAAAGATGAGATAAAAGAAACAACTGCTTCTCTCTTACCAGAAAAATTTACTGGGGTAACAGACGCTACAACCGTGAAAGAATCAGAATTTTCCGATACAACAACTTTAAAACATACACAAGAAAGTAGTGTAACGGATACAGAAATCAGTCCAAAAACTGATATCATAGAAAGTGAAACAACATCTATTGCTCCTAAAACATCTTCTCACTTAGATATCACTACAGAAGCAATCACAAAAGTTACAACGCTTGTTACTACCGATACTTCCGAAAAGGAACTGAAAGAAACAGAATTAGTTGAAAGTGTTAAAACTACCGATAAATTTACAACAGAAGAGGCACTGATAACTGGTTCAGAAGAATCTGCTGTGACCCAAACGAAAGTCACTGATTTCGATGAAAGACATCTAACTACAAAAGAAATACAAGAGCCAAAGATTGAGTTAACAACAACTGGCATTGTGAAAACTGATGCTGAGACAACAGCACAGCATTTCACACCCATTCCAGAAATCAAGATCTCATCTACTAGAAAAGAATTTGAAGAAAAGAAGTTATAACAGAATCTGATGCAGAAATATCAACTATAAAATCTAAGGATGGAGTTGAATTTACTGAAAAATCCACAATTAAGACTCCCACTACAGATTTAGAGGACTTTAGCAAGACGGAAACTTCATTTGTAGTAGAAGACACAGTGCAAAGTAACCGAACATTTGCAGCAGATTCTATGATTGTTGGACATTCAACTACATCTATTAGAGAAACAACCACTGATACTCTGAGAGATAAATTAACAACTACAACACCTTTTTATGATGAATCTGTAGAAACCTCTAGGGATACTAAAGACCTAACTACATTGTCGGATACATTTGATGTAACAACTAAAAAAGATATGTGTCTGAACCGCATTCAGTCGAAAGCACTGTTAAAGTTACAACAATCGACTTCTCAAAGACAACACCAGTAAAAACGGAGGAAACATTTAGTGAACAAACTACAAAACCACATATCACTTTATCCGAAACTGAGGAAACTAAATCTGATACATCAATAATGGGAAGAACTACGAAAATTGTTCCAGCTACAAGTTCTAAAGAATCAATAAATGAAACATTCATTTCAGAAACTCCAGCTGAATTTGGAGATGCATCGAAAGAGATTATTACAGCGGATATACATCAAACTATGTTTACCACAATTCCGATCGAAATTTCTACAGAAGGATTTCCCACATCAACAGTAACATCAAAAGATTTAACCACAGAAAGTTCAAGCGAAACTGTGGCATTTGAAGTTACAGAGGGATCATCGACAAAAACTGACTTAGAAGAAGCAAGAGGAGAAGATTCTCGCATAACGAAAGTAACTACTCAAGAACAAGAAATCTCAACACCTTCTAAAGAGGAACTTTCAACTTTGACAACTTTAGAAATTGTTGAATTGACGACACCTGAGAAAGTTACTGAATCTAAATTTATAACATCTAGTAAAGGTCAAGAATTATTTGAAAAGTCTTCAACAACTCCACATAAAACAGAGGTAACCGATGTAGCAACAGAAACTTCTGAAATGATATCAGTTAAATCAACTGAAACTTCACTTGAAGGAGAATTAACAACATTATTACCTTCAACTGCTACCTCTTTTATAACAGAAAAAGCATTTAAAGAAACACACTTAGATCAGGAAATTACACCAGCACAAGAAGAGGGAGTTTTGAGTACATACAAAACAACTGCAACGCAGCCTACTCTTGAAGCTGATGCAACAACCATTGCAGAAGAAATTACGTTGTCTACTGAGGCATCAAAATCATATTCTGTTGAAAATATTACTGCCGAAATCTCAACCTCTTCTGAATCACTCCCAGATAAAACAACAATATCTTCTAAAGATGCAACAGAAAAAACAACAGAATCTGCAGGTACACATATTACAGAAGAATTTGATGACCGGAAACAATTTTCTACGATATTAGAGACAAGTACTTCCTTCGAACCATCCTCAACTACAAAAACACTTGAAGTTTCAACTATTATTTCTACTGATTCGGATGAGATTACACCAAAAGAAACTGTGAAGCCGACAGAAATTTCAAAAAGTATAACAGAATCGACTGTATCAACTACCGAAGCCACAGTTGAATTTCGCGCAACGTCAACTCCTTTTGGAAAGGAAGAAACGGTTTCTGTTACTGAAATTCAAGAAGGGGAAGAAGAAAAATCTTCGGAATCAAGTTCTATACCCGAAGAACTGATAACGTCAAGCCTTAGAGCTAACATTACATCTGAACCTCCTTCTCCTGTTACGGAATCGACGTCTTCAACTGCTACTACCACCCTAGAAGCAATAACAGAAGTGTCCAAACATTTGCCAGGCGAAACAATGATAACTAAAGAAGAAGAAGTTACGCCTACTACCATTCAGCCAGGAGAAACTGAGTCAAGCATAACAGAAAAATGTAAGTAATTTTGAATAAATAAATACTATGATAATGCATTAATATAAGAAAGAATCATTGAAATTATATTATATATAGATTAAATGATATATTAATAATACATTAATATGAAATTTATTATATATTAGCAATCGAATAAATAAAATTTCTATTCAATTTTCACTTTACTTCTACGGGTTAATAAGATGCGAATTTTCAACTGCGTATTCAATGACAGCGAAATGATTGTTGAAGTATGGTAAGATTAAATATGAAAATGAAAAATAATTACAATAGTTTTTTAAAAAATTACATTTTAAAATACAAAATCTATAAGTGGAAGTATTTAAATTAGAATTTAACTTGTGTGTGCTTGAAAAAAAAATCAGTTCTTCAAATAAAAGGGCTAGTCATTCAACTAAATAAGCAACATATATCTTAATAAGTAAATAAGTATGTGTATTAATAGTATTTATTTACATAATTTTTTTTTATTAAAAATTATGCAAATTGAATTCCTAAAAAAAATATTCTAAGATAAAAATCACCTTCTTTTAGCAAAATAAAAAATTTAAAAAATACAATAAATCTAAATAGAGTATTTAAATTAATTGTACCATTTATTATTAATTATTTGCACTAAAGGGTTTTTTTTTATGCATTTCTCCTTACATTTTGCGTATCAGATTACACTGAATAACTATACACTGCATTTTTTTTTTTAAAAAATAAACAGTTATACAATATATTTATTTATAAATAAATGAACATACATTTTTTACAATTTTAGATGATTGTTTTATTAATGAAACGTTATACGCCGATGGCGAATCTATCTGGACTATTGAACCGTGTGATAAGTGCCACTGCTTCAGGGGAGAAATGACTTGCTTCAAAATTATTTGTGAGGTGCCCAAACGAGGTTGCACTCCAGATACTGTCAGCGAAGATAAATGTTGCCCAACTTCATACAAGTGTCGTAAGTATTATATTTTCAATTTACAAAAATATTTTATTATTATAATACAGATTAAATAAAATTTTTAAATGCTATTAAGGTAAAAAGCTACTTTCAAAGAGGCATTTTCATTTTCTTTAAGTAGTATGCATTCCTTAGTATGAATATTCATTGTCCATTATTAGGTGTCTAATAAAACAAATAATATAAAAAAAAATTTTTAAGTCAATTCCTACTTTTTTTCACTATATTGCAGAAAGTCCTTTATAAATAATTTTCATTCATTTTTTAAGTTTATCTGGCGCCATCTATTGGTAGATATATGCAACTTAAATCTAAAAAAAAACAAAAATTAATTAATTAAAGTTAATTACAGAATTAATATTTGAAAAAACTGTATTAACATCAAGTGTCATCCACTACAATTTCAAAAAAATGTATTTGAACTTGAGTGGATGAATAAAAAGTATTTTATTAACGTATTTTTGAACAAGATATATATAGGGAGAGTGTGAGCTGGTAGAAGGAATTGAAAATAAGAGACAAAATTTTTATGGCGGAGTTATGTAAGCAATGGATGTATTAAAATGTTAATTTTATTTTCTTTAGCAATAACAAAACTAGATTTAAAAATTTAGAGACATGCGTAGAAGTATCAGATTATAAAGTAATTTTCACTCTTTTTTTAATGGGCTTTTTTTAGGGGGACTTTTGTTATTCATTTCCTAAAAATTTGAAAAAAAAAACATTGAATATCAAACACATTCTTACCTCAACCTATGAATCACTATGTATAGATATGAACATTCCAATAAAATTCTGTTATAGAAAATAAATGGTGTTTTGAGAAATAATAAACGAGTCAAATTAGTTATATCGATTGAAGAAGATTTTGTTTAAAATCTTAGTAGTTATAGTTGGTTATAATGCTTTTAGTAAGTTCAGTTACATCACATTCAACTTTTAGAATATAATAATTCACCTTCTTCACAATCAATAAACTAACTAATAAAATAATGAAATTTGTAACAATAAATAAAATTAATAATAGAATAAATGAAATTAAAACGTTTTATATTGAAAATTTATACTAAATATTTTTTAATACTACTGTAATCGACTTTCATAAAATTCTGAAATGTCAATATATGAAAGAATAGAAGTTCTTAATTAATACAGAGAAACTGAGCTCAACTGATCACTTAAAATGAACAACTATTATGTTAAGGAACTGTAATAAGCAAAAGAGTAAGGAAGAAGAGCAAATCTATGAGAGCAATTAAAAAATTTGTAGTATAAAACGTGTAGAATATCTTACAGTTCTGGGTGTGTAAAGAAAAATAAACTGCTATCTTCAGAAAAATTAATTTTTTCAAATATAAAAAATAAAATGGTAATTCCAATTAAAGCAAAAAAGATTTTCAAAAATTTTCATATCAAGAAGCTGAAATATTCAAATGCTTATGTTGTTAATTCTGAACATTCATCAGACAAAATGTAAAATTTTTTATATAAATAAGAATATAGAATATAATATTAATTTGTTTATAAAATACAAGTGTGTATTGGAAATCAGCCATTTTCAATTACGATTAACTCGACACGTTCTCCCTTAAATTTCAGGTGGAAAATTTTGCTCATTTTACACATTTAAAAGATAATTAATTTAAGATAGTATGTAACGGCATTATGCATAGAAATTTCACATAATAACACTATAGGGCTGGAGCGGTTTGATAGATCTCGCGAATTTCTGACCTGAGAGAGTAGTATTGAAAATTTTACATCTAGTAAAACAAAACCGAAATACCTTCTGCTATGACGAGTTGTCCCTATGTGGATGCAGTGTAGCGTATAACAGCCTCTCTTCCCTAATGCACTGGATCACTATATATATAGCGTTTGTTTTCCCTCTGAATGACTTCAGGTCAAAATGCTCTGTATCTTCAAGCAATAATAAAATAATTACATCGCATCTGCTCATACTATATTTATAATTATTCACATTATTGCGATTATTTCTATCTTTTGTATAAGAGATCCTGAAGATATTTTCTTAATAAATCGAACACATTCAGTAGTTTAACATTTATTTTAGTAATAATAATTTTCCAAGTCTATATAAATACATATCAATAAAATATGACGAAATTTCATGAATAGTTTAAATGCAATATGTTTATTGGTGTTTTTCTTTTTAGCAACAGAAGACGGATCGACAGAAATTGTACAGACAACAGAGTTGCCAAGAATAACAGAAAAGATTTAAGCACTCCTATTCCAATAAGTTTCATGTTCTCAACTACACCCTCATCCATTTCCACTACTTTGATTACTTCAAAACCGGATGATGTGAAAGGGGATGAAGAGGATATTTCTACTGACAAGTTCATTCCAGTTACTGAAACTGAAAAAGCATCGCCTTCTACTGTAAAAATAACTGAAGACACATCTTCAGAAAGACAAACAACTTCTGCACCCCAATTAGATGTTAAGGAACAAACAACCAGAGTGGAAGAAAAAATTACAGAAATTTCTGAAACTATCTCAAGCACTGAAACAACGGCAGCAGTTCCCGAAAGTATCACTTCAAAATCTTCTCTTACTCCAGAAATAGCTTTTGATGAAAAAGCACCAACAACGTCAAAAGTCGGACCAACCGTTACAGTTGAAGAACATATTTCTGCTGAGGTAACTACATATGCAACTTCTGATAGAGAAGAAAGATTTGAAACAACTGTCGTGGTGGATACTAAATCTCCCGAAGAAAAAATCACTGAGAGCGAATTAACCACTGAGCGAACACCATTACCATCCTCAACAAAGGAAGATGCAGTTTCCACAACGACGCCTGAGAATAAATTAGAAAGCACAAGTCAAACTACAGTTAGTTCTACTTCTCTTATTAAGGGAATAGAAGAAGTTACGTTAGGTACATCAGAATTAACAACAGAAAAACCTTCATTTGATGCTACTACTGAATTAGCAGATACTACGCTTTCTGCAAAAAAAGTATCAGCAACAGAAGATCGAATTTCTACAGCAGGTATGATATCTAGTGAAAGCAGTGAGCCGTCGACATTTAAAATTGAAACCGACTATGTCACAACACAAAAATCTGAAACTGATGGTGAAACAAAATCAAAACCTGCATTTACTATAGCTCAAAGTAGCTCGGTTAGTTCAGAACCTACGTCAATTGTTGGAGACAGAAGTACTGAATCGACGGTTACTATTGAATCAAAAATAACAACTGAAGATCTTCTATCTGATATCACAGGTACAACAGTTGTTCAGGACCAATTTACAGATAGTACAACTACAGGTTTTACAGAAGAGGTATTTACAGAGGAAAAGAGTGGATCAAGTACCGAGGCTGAATCCTCAACTGAATTTTCTGAAACAGATAAAGTTACCAAAACATCTGCACAGACTGAAGAAACAGAGCTGAAAACTTTACCTTCACTAGCTAAAAGTAGCTCTTTCGAAACAACTACGCTTACAAGTAGTGAAATAGGATCAACCACTGAAGCAGAATCAAGTAGTGTAGAACTTTCGTCCGAAATTAAATTTGAAGATGCTGAAAAAACCAAAAATTTATGGCAACTACTTCAATCGAAAAGTTGTCTACTGAAGAAGAAAGAGCTTCGAGACCAATGACACCAGTCTTTTCACAGAAGAAACCTTAATTACAGTTCAAGGTGGCTCAGCAATCATATCTACAAGTACTGATGAATCAGAGATTACCACCATAATTACAGGGGGAAAGTTTTTACAACCATCACTCCACTTAGTTTGGAAACTATTTCTTCAGACAAAGATACAGAAACAACGGTAAGAGTAGAATCTGAAATTAAAGACCTTTTATCAAAAGTAACGACTGAATCTGTAAAAGGTATTGAAGATGTTATTACGACACTTTTGGCAGAAAAGACATCGACTGTAGAACCTACTGAAAATATCACATTAATAACAGAAGGAATAGAAATTGAATTATCTACTCAAGAAGCTGATGTTACAATGATATCGCTTGGTGAAACAAAATCTGAGCCATCTTTTGAGTTCAAGAGATATACCTTCTTCAACAGTTTCTTTTGAAGAAGCAATATCCAGTCTTCTGCCTGAACTTTTAATAACGGATGAAATTAAAGAATTGCAAAATTTTACCGAATTCACAACGGTAGAAACTGAAGAATCTAGTATGATTGAAGAACATATTGGTTCCACTTCAAGTCCAATAAAACAACCGAAATTAGATGATTCAATTACAAGTACAGTGAAAACACACGAAACAGAATTATCAACTGAAAAATTGGAAGTACTATTCACTACACCAAGATTACATGAAACAGAAAAGTCAACAGAAGTAACAAAACCCTCTGTTGAACTTAAAACAACAACCATTCCAACAGAAGACTCAAGTCAAAAGTTCAACTTCTAAGCCAACAGAACTTGCTGAACCATCAACTAAATTTACAGAAACTCCGGAATCTGGAGCTGAAACCACTATAAGTCCATTTTCCGATGGATTGAGTAAAAGAAACTAAACTCACTTCAGATTTCCAACCTGAATTTAGTACAATTTCAGAAACGCTTTCAACAGATGCAGAAATTAAATTGAAAGACGTAACCTTATCTGAAACAGAACAAACATCATTACCTACGGCAAGTACATTAGAAACCTTTACGCTTAAAGATTCAAGTACCACTGGAAAATCTTTCACAATATTTAGCGATAAAACTGATCATGACATTTTAGAAAAAACCACCAAACCTGATGGTATAACACACATTGAAAAGAGCACTGTTTCTGAATCATTAGCACCAGAGGAAGATGTCAGCTCTGAAGCATCGAGTACTTCTTTCCATGGAATTGATGAAAGAAAACGACCATCTGGAAAAACCACTGAAGCAACAGTAAAAATGTCTACCGAATTAGAGGATACAAAACTTCCCACCGACCAAACAAAAATTACTGAAGATATAAGTACACAGGGAATTACTTTAAAAGAAACGAGTACCCAACTACCTTTCGATACAATTTCTTCCTCTCAAGAAACCAGCGAAAGTTTTGAAACTTTTACGGAAATTTTTGAGACGAATCAAACTATCAGTAGCTTATCAAAAGAAACGAAGTTACCTGAGGATGAAAATGTAACTGATGTTCATCTGGCTACTGAAATTGATATTTCTAAAAAGTACATTACTAACAGACAGTTTTTATACAACAACAACAACAGAAAAAACACAGGAAGGAGAAACAACTCTTTCATTTAAAACTACTTCTGGTTTAGATCACACTAAAGCCGATGAAATATTTACTTTTGTCACTACTCGTTTCACAGATATTCCGCGAGAAACCAAACCACAAGAAACATCCATTGAAGATGAAGTAAAAACTAGTATTAAGCCTGTTATCATCCAAACAACAACGGTAACTGAAGAGGAATCATCTACTAGTTTCAAGCCACCTTTACTTTCATCTACGACCATTGAACAGATATCAACTACTGAGAGACCAACATCTTTCTCCACCTCCGAAACATTTGTGACAAAGAAATATTTACCACAAAAGAACCTGCTGTTAAATCCCTGGACGATGTAACAATTACTTATATTCCGTATGAAAGTAAAACGATCTTCACAGATTTAGAAGCTGAAGAAATAGATAATTTGACAACAAAGGGAGTATCTAAATCTTCTACGGTTTCAAGTCTAGAAACTATTACAGATGAGGAACAGAAACGTATTACTAGTGCAAGTACTGAAATACCAACAACAAGCGACAAAATAGTTACATCTGCTGAAGAAGAACTCTCTTCAGAGAAAGAATCAGAGGTCACTACTTTATTTACTGAACAAGAAAGTTTAACAAGTGAAAGCACACAAAAGGATACAGCAGTGACAGACGGTAAAGAACAAACAGATGTTTCAACGGTTGAACTATTAAGTACAGGTACAAAGCAAGAATTTACTAAACAACCTGCATTAACTTCTGAACAAACAACAGAAGAAGGAAGGAAAGCACAGACTTGTTAACTAAGGCTGCTTCCATGGATGGAGAAACAAGTAAATCATTTGAAGAGTCTACTGTGAAACCAGTAACAGAAAGTAAAACAGACAGACCTCTGTTAACTACTTTTGAAACACGATTAACAGAAGACAAACTTTCTAGTCAATCGCTTTTTGAAACTGAATCTTCTGTTCCTGAAAAATTTCATCTTTCACCACTCTTAGTGATATGGAATCCGAAACACCATCAACAATTCATTTACCTTCTGTATCAGAAGAATCTGATATCGGAGATAAAATCACTTCTCTTACCCCATTAATTAGTTTAGACTTATCTAGCACAATATCTTCTTTAATAACTACCACAGTAGAAGAATTATCCACATTAAAAAAGATTTAAAATTATCATCTTCAGTGACAGAAACATCATCATCTATTCCAGAAGTAACAACTACCAAGGAAGTTACTTCAGAAGCAGAAACTAAAATACCTTTATTAGCGGAAACTACAACACAAAAAGAAGATGAAAAGACAATGTCATCAGAATCTAGCAAAGCTGAATCAACAACACCAAGCACCAAAGAATCAGTTACAAGTGAAGAAACTACTACAGGTGCAGAGAAATTTACTGAAACAATCGAAAATGAGCCATCAGTGAAAACCGCGACTGATTTCACTGAAGAATCTTTAGAAGAGGAAGTACCCAGGTCTTCTATCACAAAATTGTCAGAATCAACTACAACAAGGATTCTGGAATCGTCAACAGATAGAATCAAATCGATCACAGAGGAAGAAGCCAGTGCACAAACCACTGAAAAGGCACCTGAATTAATCACACATAAAGACATTGATCTATCATTCCAGACAACTGAATCTCCTACAAAAGATACTGAAACATACACTCGGGAAAAAAAACTGAATCTACTACACATAGATCAACAGAATTACCAACAAAAGCCTATAAAGGTATCGAAACTCCATTGCCCTTATTGACAACGCCTACAGATATGTCTGATAATAGCACTGGTATGTGATATTTTTCAATACTTGCTTGTTTAATTTACTGATACATTAATAAAACTAATTTCATAAATTAATAATTTTTGGCATCTTGTTACAATCCGAAAACAATTATCTTTGTAAAAGATAAAATCTAAACAATGGAGATATAAATTCAAAATAAATAAGAAGCAGAGAAAATATAATTATTTTATTAAAGGAATATGCTTCTTCCTAATAAATTTAGTAGTCTTAGTCGCAAGTTTCACCATGAGTCTTATTCTAAAATATGTATATATGTATGTAATAAGAAGCAGAGAAAATATAATTATTTTATTAAATAATATAATTATTTTATTAAATAATATAATTATTTTATTAAATAATATAATTATTTTATATAATAATTGCTTCTTCCTAATAAATTTAGTAGTCTTAGTCGCAAGTTTCACCATGAGTCTTATTCTAAAATATGTATACCACATTTTACTTCATAGCGAATGTAAAATCAAGTAATAAGTCTTACGTGTTAATTTTGAAAATAATTATTGCTGTTAAATTTTTTTTATTTACAGATTATATTTCAAAAAACATCATATAATGATTTTTTTAATATCAATACGTAGGAAAATGACAGCAAAAATATGATTTTCCTTTGACTTTTATAATGAAATTATTATGAAATAAATACTACAGTAAATCTTATTGAATGTTTCATTAAATTTTATATTGCCTTGCGTTCACTGCTTTAGGAAGCAAGGAAACTCGATGGATAATTAAACAGCGTGTATAAGTTTTCACGTCAATAGCCAAGTTATTGGTTGGAATTTTCCCTAGTTTCTCTTGTATCATACTCAAATGCATGGCAATTACTCTCAAAAATTCTCCCTTTATTCCTGTGGGTGGGCTCTTAATACTATGGATAGCTGGGTCAAGAGGGTTATATATATATATATTTACGTGTGTGGGGGGGGATTTCTCATGGAAACAAAATAATAGATTTCTTATTATTAAAAATAGATTCAATTTATCAAACACATATATATGTTTCTTTCTTTTTTTTTTTTTTAGCCACAATTCACACAGTTGAAGAGGACTTCTTGTTGGATGAAGGCGGTAAGTTTAAAACATTTAACACAATACAAATAATTACAATAAAAATTCATTTAAGAAAGATAAAAAAATTTATTTATTGTGTCTTTTAATAATAAAATGTGTCTTGTGTTCATAAATACAATGCATTTTTCATCATTTTATTGTTTCTTTTGCTGAAAGATCTATCTTTGGTTCTGAATTCGTAAAACAATGATGATAATTTTTAAACTGAAATGTCACTGAATAATCTCCAATGCGCCCAAATTTCTCCTATTAAGATTAATTAGGTTTAGAAAATGGTTAGATTAGGTTAATTAAAGTTACCATTTTGTAGTAAAAGTTTTTACCTTTTTTTATCTTTATCTCAATTTTTCAAATAATTATACTCATATTTCAAGTAATCGAATTTTGTAATTTAATTAACATATGTTTATAAAGATGTTCACATGTACTAAAGAAATTCAATGTTTCATATAGATTTTATAATTACGTATCGAAATGAATTTATATTTCATTTTGATGTTAAATTACTACACTTACATAATACAGAATTTTAATATTAAAAATTTATATTTATTAATAAAAAACAATTTAATGTGAAGCAAAAATATTTTAAAATATTTTATGCACTCTATATTTATATATACTCTTCAATATTTTATGCACTGTACATTAAAATATATATATATATATATATTTTATATTTGCAGCTTGCATATTCGAAGGTCAAATCTACCAGTCTGCTGAACAAATTATTCGAGCTGATCCATGTGAATTCTGCTTCTGCTTTAGAGGAGATATTATATGCTTGCAGCAATCATGCCCACCACCAGCACCCAATTGTCACCAAACTATGATTCACGGCTATTGTTGTCCTAGATACGACTGTCGTAAGTTACAAATTATTTTAATATAAAGTTTGTAATTTGTTCATACATAATTTTTATTAGTTAAGTTAGCTTCTGTTATAAGCTGTTTTCTCCAACTATGAGTTTCAGTTTCTTCAATAGCTTTATGAGTTTCTTAACTGATTGAGCTCGGTCAAAAGCCTTACAAATGAAGTCGGATTGAGTGTTATGTATTGAATTGACTCGATTAATCGATAAGCTGGAAAGTCAGTCTATTGGAACTCAAGATATCAACACTTGGGTATTATCCCTGAGATTATACGTTTAAAATTAGAAAAACTAAATCGAGCTTCGAATAAAATCATTTTAAAGTATTCTTGAACTCTTTCAAAAGCATTTTTTTGTGCTAAATTTAATTCTTTTTAAATGTATGATGCAATTTTATTTCAGTTGTTTGTAATTATTTATTTTTAATAAAAATTATTGTTATACATAACAGGATTACATATTTAATTAATTTCTAAGTAAATATATATTTCTACATCTCATAGGCAAGCTACAAGGAAATAGTTATACAGCACTTATGTACACCAAAATACTATTATAATAATATTATAATACTATCATACTATTATTCTTATTATATAAATTAATAAGATTAATTTTTCTAGTTTATTACATAAATTAAAATTATTTATCTCAAAACTGTTTGTTACATCTAATATTTTTTACGAGTATAAAGGTTTGTATCAATGAATGAATCACTTTTTCAAAAATAAATCTTTCTTAAATGTTTGCTAATATTTATAACATTTAAAAAAATTATTTATTTTAATATATAAGAGTTATTTATCGTGCAGAACAATGTTAAATAGATGTTGAAGGAAAAATTGTAAAACATTTTTTTATTCCATATTTCAAATTATTTAACCCTTATATTATAAATAAAAATTTGGTAAATATTTTTTCTCACTTTGAATAAAAAAGAAAGAAAAAATAATTTTCTTGTAAAAAGAAAATCAACTGTAATATGCTTTCTTATATAAATTGACTCATTTTTAAAAGTATTTTTTAGTATTATATTTAAAGAAAACTGTAAAAAATTATTATTATTTGAAAATTGAATCTCATTTCAATAAAATATGAATTATTTCAAAGTACTGTTTTTTTTTAACATGTGAACATTAAACATTTTTTTTTTAACAGCTGTACTCGTAACATCTCGCAACATGACAAGCTTAACAAGGAGAAAAGGTGTGCAACCCATTATTATACAAAGAAGAATCGAGAAAAGAGCGATAGAAAAAATTTCAGTGGAAGTCAAAGGTAAACCATTGAATTTGTTACGTTTAATATATTACATGTAGAACTAAATTAATATTAACAATTAAAGCTATGGTGTATGAATTTAAATTTATTATTGAAACAATTGAAATTTAAATTTTTTAATAGACAATTTAGAAATCAAATTGTTTTTCCTCTGCCGATTAAAAGGATATTCAAATTATAAATAGATTAAATTTATGATATAAATATTTGAAAAAATTAACATTGATCCCTAAACCGTCAGCGGCGTGGTGGCCAGTTAGCTAGTGCTCTGGCTTTTGGAACCACGGCTTCAGATGCGAATCCTGGCGATGACACGGATGTTTGTTGGTGGTTTGGAATCCACGATAAACTGTAGGTCCCGGTCTAATTAGCCCAAAGTGTGCACAAGATGACCGTAGAGCGACAAACAAAACCTAAACCTGAACCGTCAATAGAAAAGATAAATTGTCGAAAAATTTGTTTTTATTTTTGATGTGGCGAAGTTTAACACGAGTTTAACTTTAAATTTAATAAATTTGTACTGCATATATGATAATTTTGAGGGGCAAAGACAAAAGACACTACTTTAACCAAATTTAATATTAAAGTTTGTACTGCATATATGATAATTTAGAGGGCAAAGAGACAAAGACCACGATTTTAACTAAATTTAATAAATTTGAGGGACAAAGACCACGAGGTACTGCATATATGATAATTTTGAGGAGTTAAAAGGCAAAGACCACGATTTTAACTAAATTTAATATTGGAATTTGTATTGCATATATGATAATTTTGAGGAGCGAAGGCAAAGACCACGATTTTAACTAAATTTAATAAAGTTGTACTGCACATATGATAATTTTGAGGGACAAAGACCACGAGTTTACTAAATTTAATATTGGAATTTGTACTGCATATATGATAATTTAGACCATAAAGACCACAGTGAAGGAACTACATATTTTTATATTACAAATAGTACATATTTGTATTGGAAATTTAAAAAAGTATATTTCTTCTAATTTCAGGCTGCGATATCAACGGAACTTTCTACGCTCTTGGCGACACAGTGACCAAGGCAAGCGGGCCTTGCCTTCATTGTGTGTGTGAAGACGGTGGTAACATGCGGTGTGATCCACAAAGTGCCCACCCCGCCACCTATCATGATGACATTGAACAAAGAATATTTCAAAAAGCAGATAACGGAAATTAGTTTAAAAACAGCGTTTTTACCATTTCAAACAAACCGTTATCGAAAGGAAAAATTTTTTTTTTTAATTTTTGAATTGCACGAACATATCATCGATTAGGTAAAATGTGGAAGAAACGAACGCGTTCTTTTCTTCTTTTCTAGTTCCTGCGCTGCTTTTTGGTGCTTCATCAGTATTTCATTTCGCAAAATAATACTTTCCTCCGAATGGGAAAATATTTCAAAAGACTTGGATCAAATTGAGTCTACAGACTTTTCCGGACGCGCAAAAAACTACCGACACTACTTCAGGCCTTAACAATCATATTGACTTATTTAAATAAAGCTGATTGTTCACATTATTTTTGCCATCGAACAAGTATGTCACTAAGGGACAAGCATTTAAAAATGTGTTTAAGAAGGCATTTCATGGAAAATTTGAAGATATTATTAGCAAGGTGGACATTTCAAGAACATTGTTTTAGCAAAAATTCTCTGTCGGCCAATGTGCGGGTAGTTACAAGCCATGCAAGTAGTCAATCGTTTATGTTTTATTTATACTTTTTGTCCGTCTCCGATGGTGATTAAGTAATCATATTTTAGAGAGGATTCGTGGCTGTGTTATGAGTTCTGGATGGAATTATCTTTGGTAATTCCAATTACAGATAAAAAAAAAGCCCAAACAACTTCGAAATATTTATTTTTGTAGTAGAATTTAAGAATCGAATGCAAAGTTTAAGTAACATTTCAGCCCCGAATCCTCTCAAAATGTGTCTCTGTTACTGGTGTTTGAGTCCTTTTGTAGCGACAGTTTTATTTTTGGTATTAGTTCGGTTACGGTGATAGTAGGCAAATGAAAATGGTGCCATAACACGAATGCGGTTTCAGTTATAAGGTTTTTAAAACAAGAAATAAATCAAATTTTGTGAGAAGCTGAATTTGTTTTAAACGTTAAAATGCTTGTAATAATTGTTATTTATTTTTGTTTAATCATTCAATGCATTTGTCTAAAAGAACTTTTAATATATTTTTAAGAATCAATATACATATTTTTAAATTACAATTTCTTTTTATAGTTTTTTTTTTATGCATCTTAATTTATTGTATAGGAAAAGTACAGAATAAAGTAAATTAAGTAATTTAAATTCATTAACTGCAATAAAAGATTTAATATTTATTATAGTACATTAAGGACATGAAATCATACTAATTTTAATATATAGTAATTTTTTTAAAATGCATGTATGTTATGTATGAATCTATTATACATGAATAGATTGAATGAATTATGTATTATAATTTTCATTTTATCTTATTTTGCAAGAATTATTATCTTAAATTCATAAATTTTTACTCGAAATGCCCTACTCATCACATCAACTTTATACAACCAACTACGTGCCTTTTAAAACTCTTTGTGCTGCAAGATGTTTATTGCTTATTTTTTTTAAATTATAATTTTAGAACGTCTTGTGTGCGACGTTCTATAAGTATTACAAGTAAGAAATGCTCCAGCTTATCATTTATACCGTCCTTATACAGAAATGTGTTTTGTCTGTCTTTGTAAGCGATGTGTTGGGAACAGAATTCTTGTAGTTAATCGCTATGTTTGACAACTGTAAGAATTTTTGCATCCATTTTAGATGCTTTTTCAATGGAGTTGTTTCACATCCCGATTGACCAAAATGTAATATATTTTTCTAATAATCATTATATGTATGTCATTATAACTATTTATGAATAAATATTATTTTCTTCTAAAATTAATTTAATTGCGTACGAAATGTTTATTGAAATAAATTGTGTATCGTAAATTGTTGCATTTTGTTTTTTCCAAAAACAGATATTTTCTGAAAAATAAACTACAGTAGAAGAATATTTATTCACACTAATGCTAAGCTACACATTGATTCTATTTTTACTTACAAATACACATTCTATTTTTACTTACAATTACACGTTGATTCTATTTTTATTAATTGATTCTATTTTTACTTACAAATACACATTCTATTTTTACTTACAATTACTCATTGATTCTATTTTTATTAATTGATTCTGTTTTTACTTACAATTACACATTGATTCTATTTTTTTACTTCTAATTACACACTGATTATATTTTTATTAATTGATTATATTATTCTATTTTTTACAATTAAACATTAATTTATTTTTGATTCTATTTTTTACGATTGATTCTATTTTTACTACATTGATTCTATTTTTACTACACAATGATTCTATTTTTACTACACATTGATTATATTTTTTACTTACAATTACACGTTGAATATATTTTATTAATTAATTCTATTTTTACTACACATTGATTCTATTTTTACTACACAATAATTCTATTTTTACTTACAATTACGTGCTGATTCTATTTTTATTAATTGATTCTATTTTTATTTGCAATTACTCATTGATTCTATTTTTACTTACAATTACACATTGATTCTATTTTACTTTAAAATAATTTTATACATTTTTGCCGTTTTGAAAAATATTCATTAATAGAATAGATGTAAAAATACAAATAATAATATACAAAAATACAAATGATAAACAAATATAAATATTTGGAATAATGGAATATATTTGGAATATTTTCAAAAGTTTAAGATCTATTAAAAAGGTTTTGTAATATTTAAAAATTTAAAAAACTGAGAATATTTCAGTTGCATTCATTTTGTAATTAAATACGTGAATAAGAAAATCAGATTTTAAACATTTAACTCATAGAAATTAACACAAGCAATATACATATGCTAAAAAAGAATAAACGTATAACTTTTCTAAAAATTTTTTAATATAGCGAAACACCTCATTTAAAAATGTTAAGAGTTTATTTTATAAAATTCTAAATAATAAATATTTAATAACCTTCTAAATACGTACTTATTTATATAGCGTTAAAATTTAATATAAAATTGATGAATACTTGTAGATAATATAGAATTTATAACAGCTTTATCGTGTTTACATATGCTATATTTTTTAAATGAGATTTCAATTAAAGTACATCAAAAATAAGTCACGATCAGTTAAATTTTTATAATATAACAATTGAAAAATAGTCAAATTAACAACAAATATCATTTTAAAAAAAAGGATTTTAAACATTTTTGAAGGCGTTCTACAATTTTTGAAAATACTGCACAAATATTTTATAAATATTAGTAATAATTCAAACATATATTTTTCCCTGAAATATTTTACTGAAGTTAAATTGATGTGATAATACAGAACAAGCAATTTAATTTTCTTTAAATAAATACTGCAATTAAAAAGATTCTAAAATATTATTCAAAATGATTTTACTGAAAACAAATCAAGTAATTTTTATTACAATATCAAAATATTAAATTTAAATCGAATTGTATTTAATTTCAAATCGTACATATAGAAAAATTCAATTAACTGTTTTTATATAAATTAACAATTTTGTTGTAAAATTGTTAAATTAAAGATTTAAAAAGATTTACCTTGGAATAAATGATAACTGATTGCACTATATCTTATAACAATATCACTAAAATATATTTACAAACTTAAGAACAAATTATTGACATAACAGACGATTTTAAATTTTTCGTATTTTAAACGTTTATATGTTGCCACAGATGATTAATATATACAAATAAATAAAGAAAATACAAACGATATTATCCTGATTAATTAAAATAATTGTTTTTAAAATGAACTAATTTTATATTACGCAAAAAAAATTTAATTTAATGTTAGTTTATTTTTCGCACATTAATAGAATTTTTATAGTAATTAATTAATATTAAGATTTTAATATTGTTCCAATATTTAAAAAGCAGACATGATTTTCTAAAAGTGAATGCGATGTAAGGCTAACATATTTTTAACATATATAAAATTGACACATCTTTAATCGCAAATAATGAAAGCATAAAAATTCAATGCAATTTTTTTGCAATAAATTAAAATAGTTTTTGAATTGTGCTTTGTTGATATGTTAAGCATTGTTATTTTTTTTTAATTTTAAAAACAATATTAAAACTGAAATATTTTTTTTTTACTATTTTATAAAAATAATATAGAGACAGTAAAAAAGAACAAATTAAAAAATTTTTTTCACATTATAAACACAAGAAAGAATCTTAATTGCAAAAATAGACAAAAAATATTATTTTATCTATTTAATTTTTAACTAAATTCATGGTCAAAACTTTAAGAGAAGGTAAAATGCACATAAAAAGTATTTTTTATACAGCAATGTGAGGTCGAAATTGATTGGTTATTGCAGCAGAGTGCAATGACTACGAGTTTCTCTGCAAATGTACTTTTCACATATGAGGCTACCTACTTGCGACGGAGTTTTTAATTTGTCAATTCCCATGTGTTAACCACCCTAATCAACATGCTACACGCATAAATATTTTTCAAGAGCGGATTTCTGCTAATGTGCGGGCAGGTATTGTAAATGATTTTCTTACTGACCATATTCGCTACCAAATCGATTCAATGGCAAATCTACCAATCGATTCATTCTCATCTTTCTGGAAGAGCTTGAATTACTTGATAAAATGCCCACAAAACTGCAGATTATTTTATAAAAAATTCGTAACTTCAGTTGATCAAAAAATTCTCTGATATCACCGCACTTGAGAATGGATATTCTCAGGTGCGGTAACTGCAAGTTTGTTCTTTTTTTTTAACCCAAGAAGAGGAATTTTTTTCGGCCTACAAATTAAATAAAAAAAAATTAGCCTTCAATAATGGTAAAAACTCTCGAAATTTCGGCCCAGCTCGCTTTTCAAAATTCAAATTAACATCAATTAGTTCATAGATTTCATGCGATAACCATCAGATCACTTAAGACTCTCGTTACAATATTGAGATAACTATTATTACATGTTCCATTTTAAGACTAGCTTGTTTACTATCTTATCATTGATAGAGTTCATTTATAACTGTACCACTCACACAACGTCATTTAGCTACTCATTCTAAATATCAAATGAAGCTTAATTTAAAAAAAAAAAAGAGGTTTCAAAAACTGTCTTTTTTTCAAATGAAGTCGATTGTATGGCCAATTAGGATTTCGCATTTGTTTTTTAATTTTTTTTTCTCGTATATCGGTGGGCCTAGAATTTAAAAAGGTCATCATTGGCTATCTGTATAAAAACTTACACAATTATCATCGTTTCTTAAAACATTGGCCTATTATTTGAATTTTATTTTCAGATTTCACGTCCAAATTGAACGTTTGTTTTTCACTGTGAAAATTACGCTACTGCTTTCTTTAATTACTTTAGTAAATAATTTATGCATATATATATATATATATAATGAATACAATTCGTGGAAAATAACCAGAGGTGTGAAATAGAAATGATCATTTTAAACGCCAGAAAATTGCTACCGGCATTCGCAACATGCCAATTGTATAACAAAACCATTGTAGCCGCAAAACCAAAACCACAATGCAAAAACTCTGAAGTCATATTCAGATCTCTTACAAAAAAGAAGAAATTATTCAAGATCCCAAGTGCGCATAAGTTGCAATAACGAAACTGAAAGTCATTTAATGAACACAAAAGCAAAAGGTTAAATTGTACAAAACTGTATTGGCAGAAAAAAAGGGACACAAAAATTTATATATATATTATATATTTTAGCTGATACGTTTTTGTTATCATAAGTCTTACTTTGTGATTGAATTTTTGAACATTTGTTATGGCTTCTTCTCGTCTGTGAGCATTTCGAGTTAAACTCGTTTTCTGCTACTTCTTAGAAGATCTTAATAAGTTCTGGGTCTTTTTTTATATTTCCTAGTCACACCTATTAAAAATTCAAATGGCGTCCATTTAGTGCTTCGACAAGTAATGATGTTTAATATTCGCCGTAATTTGTTTACGTGTTTGAATCATGTGCTAATATCTTCTAAACTCAATTTTCTAGAACTGGTATTCTATGCATGTCCTCTTTTCCCTTGCTCATTTCCTATGGAACTCCTGTGGCTATCTGTAGATGGTAAATATTTTCTTGTTCACAATAATCTTTGAATTCGTTTCAGAAAATGTTGAACTTCTGTCATTGATGATAAGAGATGGACTGTCAAATTTTTTTCTGCTGTGAGATTAGTTTCTCTAACGCATCTTGCCAGGAGGTAGATTCGACAGGATATAACCATGTGAATTTTGTAAAAGCATCTATGACAGTAAAGATATGCTGATAGCCTTTATTAGTAATTGACAGAGAACCTATGAAGCCAATGTGATATGGGCTAAGAAGTACCTTCCTTTGGAATAGGATTTAGAAAGTCTTCTTGTTTTCATTTTATTTATTTACTAGAACACATGATATGTAACTTGTAATCACATTTTGAGTTAACTTATATTGATTTGGAATATAAAATTCTTTTTTAGCAACATCTTTTGTTTTTGAAGATCGAAAATATCCTTTTTCAAGAGCTATATTGATAACTTCAATCTACATATTGTTTGGATTAAGTAATAATTCTCTTCCATTTATCAGTTTGTATAATATATTTGGCTTAAGGAAGTAATCATCAGAATTTCCACCTTCTACTTATTGTTTTAATGTGACAACGTATTCAACTTGTGATTGTGCTGTTTCAACTTTGGTAGTCACATTTCTTTTACCATAATTAAAATTAGATTCCTGCTTAAGGCGTCTGTCTACATGTGTCTATTTTTTTCTAGACGATGAATATTGCATATTTATCTTTTGAAGAATAAATACCATTTGGAAATATAAGTTGTTAAGTCTTCTTCGCCGATTATATTTTGGAGTCCATTTTGCAATTCATGACAATCTCAAAATTTGTTGTTGAAATTTGTCAAATATGTTCTGATTCTTTAGAGCTTCAATAATTTTTAAAACTTCTAGTTCATAGCTACAACACTTTTCAGCTGAAGTGCGTTTTTTGCTCATTAAGGAGGAAATTTACCGTCTTCGTCTTTTTGAAACAAAATCACCCCATAACCAGGCTTGCTTGCATCTGAATGAAAGTCAGTCTCTCAATTTTATTATAAAATATAAAGCACTGGCAAATTTATAACTAGTTCTTTCAGCTTAAGGAAAGCTTTTTCCATTCTTGCCCAAAGCTAAATTGCTCAAATTTTATCAATAAGTCGCTCGTCTTGGCAATTGCGAGTAATAAAAGTATAAATTTCAGGAAATATCCAGTAAGTTCTAGAAAACTTTGAATCTATTTCAAACTGGTTGGTGGTTAGAATTTTTGAACAACCGAGGTACTTACTTGTTATGATTGTATAGTAACAAGAGAACCTCTACTTTTCGCTTTAAAAATTAATATTCCTTAATCTTGAGCTCGAGTCTAAATTCGAGATCTTCTAAAACTTTTTAGTTTAGTAAATACCTTCCTCTTCATCAACTATTATATGGCATCCATGTGGATTAAGATGATGCCGTTTTCAACAAATTTCGAAATATATTGGAAACACATCACTGTTACTTATCCCACTTGGTCGACAACACATCTAGACCAAGTCCATAAACCCATGTGTTCTCACATAATGAAAAACCGCTCCAGGACTTGAACACAACTGGCTCTTCTGGCAACCCTTGCAGGTCAAGATATGGGCAGGAGATGCTTGAGTCAAGCTACATTTCAGGCAAAAAGGATAAACCTTAAGGTCTGACACATGACGTTGAGCACGAAGATGACCACTGCGGAACCTAGCATACCTGGCTATGCAGCATGTTCAGATCTACTGCCCGCCCCCAATTAAAGCAGCACCAGGATGGTTACAATCATACCACTTATGTATGGAGGCCTTTATCCAAAAGGAGTTGATAACTAATTTGACCCTAGATGCAAGCTCCGAGAAAATGAAACAGCCACCATCAGTAGAACTCTTAAAGCTGCCGACCTTGGCCAGCTCATCTGCAATCATCTGTGCAGAACCACATGTGATCAACCCACATTTGACAGAACCCACTGAAAAATATATTATTATAATGGTCAACTCAAGCAACCCAAAATCTGAACAATATTCATCGTTGCTCTATCACCATGTTTCCACCATTCAGCCAGGTGCTGAATAAAGCTTCGGCCAACGTCTGTATCTGCCCTCTCATTGACATAATAATTCAGATATTAATCAATAGCTATGAGTTCTGCCCGAAAAACAATTAAGCCATTAATAATAAGCCGAATAATAATTAAGCAATTAATTCTTTTTTTTTCTTTAAAATCCTCTTCGAAACTGAAGTTATTGAGGGAAAGTATATTCTTAGAATTGTGGTAAGTTCTTCTATTATCTGTGTGGTGAAAGTCATGTGAGGGATTGTAATCCGAAAGTTTCTTCTATCTGCCGCTTGTTGCAAAGAGATATTGTTTGGAGTTAATATTGTCGCTCTCCAATTACTGAGGAATTATATCTCTCGTTCCTAAAACTGAAATGTGATGCCTTGTGATTTTGTTTAAATCCGATAAACTCTCGATATGGAATGAAATTCTTTTTTAATACTCATTCATATACTTTCATAGTTATCTAATTTAGTGGTAAGTAAATCTGGAGTTTTTATCTCTATCAATCATCAATGAAGTTGGTCTCTTACATGTGGTGAAACTTTTCGCTTAATTTGATCCCAAATTATTAAGTCTAACAATTGTTTAATGGTTTCTACCTTCAAACCCATTATCCATTCTGAAAAAAATTTTTAATTTCGTATGCAAAATTAGTCCAAGTAATCTCTGTGCTTTTGTTATAGGTCGTAAAACAGCTGTCTTAATTTTTACGGAGTCATTTTAAACTGCTTTAAAAGTAAATTTTTGACAAAATCCTAATCGCCTCCAATTTCTTTATCTTCTCTAGCTAAAATCTGATCTATATTATTTGGAAGTAGGCCAACTAGATAAGACATCCAAAACTTTGTTACTATGTCTGCTCTTTGAATCTGACATTCAAACAGAGTAAGATAAAGACTAATATCGTTATTAGCAGGATCAAATTTCTACATTAGACTTTAAATACCCAATTTAGGTTTCACATTTGTTGTTTTTCTTCCATGCTTTCAATGAGATAATTTGTATTTCTTCCCTTCCCTAACCTTATTTTGTCCAATTCAAACTCCATTTTATTGTTACATCTTCTTTCCTTGAATTCGTCTTGCCTTTGTTTTCCTCGTCTTGGTGTTTTTTCCTCGAGTCCGTCTTGTCCTTTTTTTCCTCCTTTATTTTTCTGTTCTTTCATTATTATGTTTAATAATTTCTTCGCAAAATCATCTTTATAGTTCTGACTTTGTTATCAATTTTTTTTTAAATCGATAACACTTAAAATATCAGACTTTTGGATTCTTAACTCGAGTGCACACATTCGGAGGTCTTTATTTAACGCTTTTCCAAGATATGTCATTTCTAGTTTTATTAAATAAGATTCATAGTAATACTTCAGTTTTTAAAAAAAAAAAATTATTATCCTATGCACGCCTGTGACCTTTCGGTGATTAGTCGACGAGTAGTCCAATACAGTAAAGAACGACAAAAACAATCACTAAAGGCATTGACAATAGCACAAAAAGAAAACAATAAATAACGTTAGGGCATAGGATGAGGTGCTCTCCAGGCATGCGCATGTTATAGTCGCAAAGGGGGCAGATATCTGTAGCAGCCAGTCCTATTCTATACAGGCGACTCTGTATGTAGTCATGGCCAGTGATAGGTCTAAAGCAGACCAAGCCGACCGGCCTAACTGGGAAATCTTGTTGACTGATCCAATAGGAAATTTCACTTTTTCTCAGAAGCCTTCTATCTAAACATGTTCAAACTGTTTGATTTGATTAGTCAATAGAGAAGGATATATACCATCTTATATGCCGCAAAGGCAAATGAGGATGAGGTTGCATCATTTGTGATTCATTCTGGGCCAATATATCAGCCTGCTTATTTCCATATATCCCAGCAATGGCTTGGAATCCACTGCAGAACAATGAATTTGTTGGTGTTCAATAGCCTATCTATCTTTACTATGCAGTATATTTATGTCAGTATGTACATATATTTCAAAGTTTAAAACATTTACAAATATTTTCTCATGCATAAAATGAAATGAAATAAAAACTTCTACAATTTAAATTATTTCAGTTTAATTATTAGTTTAGCGATGAAGGTCAGTTTTTTTCTGTAATCTAACTTTATTTAAAAATAATCGCCAACAATGAGTCAAATTTAATTAATATATAAATAGTTATACTTGAACTTTTCATAATTGGCATAATTATGGCACAGACAGCGTAAAACAATAAATGAAAATGATCAAATAAAGAATTAAAAAAAAAAAAAAAAAGAACAGAGGATTAGGAAAAGAATAGAATTTTTTTATCTATCAGATTAAAAGAAAAGAATCAGCGAAAGTTTATTCTTTCTAGGATCAAATAAAGAAAATTTTTGAGAGGAAAATTGAATCACTTTTTCTTGCCATTGCTTTAAGAGTTCCTTTTTTAAAGCCCCAGCAATTGAAGTTCCATACACATATTTAAAATAATCAGCCAACATATAACAATGGAAACTATTCTGCAAAACATTTTAGTACGTTGTTTTCCTCGTTTCTCGTTGGCTTAATATATTTAAGATAATTTTATTTCATTTCAATCCTGTAATCCTTGCTCGATTCTTAACATAAACATAATAACACACAATATATATATCCTACACATACATATACGTATAAAGCAGCGAACGTTAACTCTTATTTTAAATGTTCCATAGCGTGGATAGATAGCTCGTAGCTAGTGTTTTCAAGTAACATCGCAAAAAAATGTGTCTATTACCTCTTAATTATATTTAAAAAAAAAAACAAAAAAATTATTAAAACGACAATTTGTAACATCTAACAGTAAAATTGATTTGCCACAAATTTCAATTACTTTTAAAAGTTAAGCTATTATAAAAATCTATAACAAGCTGCTGTTTTATGAGCCATCAGATGCAGATCTGAATTTCACAAATTATGCATTTCAACGCCCCACACAGCATTTTTTTATTGTTAAATTTAAATTTTTAAGAAAACAGCTAAATATTTTAAATATGAAGCAGTGAACAATAAAAAGCGATAATGCGATAACAATTAAAGCGTAATTGTCGAAGTGTGAGTAATTGCAGCGATATTCAAAACAATAAATATGCACAACGATATTTTCGAACACCATAAATTAATAATAAATTTATAAATCTCAACGTAAAGTAAATATAGATTACAAGAATTGGATATTCAAATTGTGAGCACACTTGCAAAATATGCGCAAAGCAATGGTAAATTAAAATACAAAGTTAACTTAATTTAGAAACAATTTTGATTTCCTGTCATTGAATTATTCCCAAACTATATTTTTTTTTTTTAAATTTCTAACAGCAAAAGCAGTAATATAATAGGTAAACCAAAAAACATGTCAGAAATATAAATAAATAAAAGGAACATACAACAACTAAATGTTTATACAAGACCACATATTGTCATTGCATGTTAAAGCTCTTTGGGTCGCCAGTACAAGTCCATCTTGTACTTATCATGTCCGTTAAGCCAAAAAGCAGCCAATACGGGTGATCACCATACGATGGAAGTATTAGGATAAACAGTTGTTGTTCTACAAGGATAGTAATTTGGCCACAGATTTACACTCATGTCCATAAATTAAGGATAATTCAGAATCACACAGAAATTGAACTCTAAAAATAAAAATTTCACCTGTAGAATTATCACACACATCTTGAAGAAGAATATGCAAATTACAGGAAACCACCAGATGGCGCGGATAGTACGTCACAATGACGAGAGTGTAAGAGAGGGGTATATAAGAAATGGTGGCAAAGAAGTAAAATTGTTCACAAGCTCTTTAAAAGCCTTTCAGTGAAATAACCGCATAGTTATGGCACAAAGGAAGCATTTGGATGATTTTTACGTGGTAGAATTATCGGACGACTGAATGTGGACGTACCCAGCTGGAAGTATCCGAGGAACTTGAATCGCCCAGAGTGTCATCTCCAGGCTTTGGCAACGATTCCAAGATGATGGTAATGTGAGTAGATGTTGCAGCACAGGTCGCCCCCGAGTTACAACGCCGAATGAGGACCGGTATTTAGCAGTTACTGCCAAAAGAAACAGACGGAGCACAGCATCAGACCTGTCTCGTCAGCTCTCTTCAGCTACCGGTACGACAGTTTCAAGGCAGACCGTGTACAGACGCTTAGGGCACATTGGTCTATATGCTCGTAGGCCTGTCAGATGTGTTCCACTTACCGCAACTCACTGTCGCCTGCGATTAACCTGGAGTAGAGAGCATACATTGTGGACACCGCAACAGTGGTCTTGTGATGTTTTCCGACGAGTCCAGGTTTAGTTTGCAGTCTGATTCTCGCCGGACTTTCATATGGAGAGCGCCAGGTACCCGTTACCACCAAGAGAACACATTGAACGACACCGTTAAGGTGGTGCAGGATGGCTCGTTTGGGGAGGAATTATTCTTGATTCCAGAACAGACCTGCATGTTCAGAGTGTAACGATGACAGGCCACATCTATCGGAATGTCATTCTGGAACAACATGTACGTTTGTTTCGGGGCGCCATGGGTGTTGAATTTCTGTTTATGGATAAACGCCCGTCCTCACTGTGACAACGCCCGTCCTCACCGTGCAAACATTGTAGAAGAATGCCTTCAATTGGAGGATATCACCTTTATGGATTGACCAGCATACTCACCGGACTTGAATCAATAGAGCATGTGTGGGATATGCTTGGCCGACGAATTGCAGCCCGTCAACCCCTCCCACCTGTCAACCGGAACTTCGGAGGGGCATTGCTTGATGACTGGTGTAATATTCCCAAGATCAGATTGATAATTTGATACTCAGCATGCCTAGGCGTTGTAAGTCCTGTATTGCATCGTTCGGGAGACATACTCCATATTAACCATCATACTAACCATGTTATACTGTTTTTTGTAAATAGGTTCTTTTTGAAATTTGCTCCAGGGAGTAAAAATCGCAATTTTTATTAATTATGTCAAACATATAGCATCTTTTTTGCTCTTTACCTTTTGTTTAATAAATAGACTTTACAAATAAGTCAAATTTGTTTTGCTTCTGTCTCTTTCTTTGCCTGAACTTCATTATCCTTAATTTATGGACATGAGTGTAAATATTGGCCCATTGGAAATATTCCCAAGGTCCTCATTATTCCATCGTATTATTTTGATTTTGTAATGTAACTTCAAAGTATATTTTAATCAAAATGTTTGATTTTCAGTTTTATTGTTTAATAAAGCCACTTAAAGTCTAAAGATATTTTGATTGTATGTAGATTTCTGTAATCACGATTTTGTTCGCTTCTAAAACATACCGCAATATCCAAGAAACTATTGCTATAGAGTACTTGGCAGAGGATTACAAACATGGCACAGAATCGAAGAATAAACCATTTTCTGAAATATATGGCTTAATTATTTCATTGAGATTAGAATGATCTTAATTTCTCCAACTTAAAACCATTTCTTATTTGCTTGTAGAAGCATAAAAAAAATTTTAAAAAACTTTGAACTTGAACATTTTATCAACAAGACATACTTTTTATAGGAGTAAATGGATTAATAATTTTTTGCTAACAGCCAAGAGCAATATGTAAAAGAAAAAAATTTTTAAATATTATATTAGACGCAACCTACTGTCGCCATCTAGTAGATATCATAAGAACTGAGTATTTCTTTTCATTTTTAATTAGTGCTGCCATCTGTTGATCCTGATATGAGTTTTTGATTACAAGCCTTGTTTAGAAGAAGAATTTTTAATTCATTCCATTATGTAAAGATACGTCGATCAGAGTTTTTTTAGAGTTTTGATACACTTCATCATACGCATTTATTTATATATTTTAAATAAAAGTAATAAAAGTTTCAAAGTAAACAATCTTGAAAAAGAAAACAATAAAAATTACTTGCTGATAATTAGTACCACTTTTCATTTAATATAGAAAATAGCTTTTTATACCTGATAGTGTAAAAAAAAGAATTAAACATCACAATTTTAGTTAGATATAATTGTTTTTATGGTTATTCCTGGGTATAGTATAGGATACCTACTGATTAAAGAATTCTAACTTTGTAAGTCATTTTTTAATAATACACATATATTTATGCATAAAAATAATAAATTAATAAGTAGATATCAACAAATTTTAATTTTTATAGTTCCTTAAATGCTTACTCATTAAAAAATTATAAAATTATTGTTATAAAATTAATATTTTAACAAACAGTTTTTCAATGGAAATATTAAACTGTGAATTTTTTTTATTTGTTAATATTTCTATATAAACATCACACTATTGATATTTAAGATGTATTATGATTTCTTATATTAGTTTATAAGGATTTCTTAATGCATATGAATAATTTTATTGGAATTTAAAACTAATACAAATTATACAAAGTTATGTTATGAATATTTTTTTCAGTAAAACCTCTTATTAGATAATTGCATTTAAATTTTATGAAATTTTATGTTGAAATAGAATTAAAAACACTAAAAATGGATACAAATAAAAAGTTTATTTTTTATTTTATTTTTATTCATTTGTTTATTTAAGAGACGAACATCTTTAAAGGCTCAAATCGTAACCTAGTAGTACCTAAAGTTCAGAAGGGACAGGTTCAAATCTGTTGCAGTCACTGTTTTTAGAAAGGAGGAGATTTCATAGCGATTGTGACAGGATGTATAACATCTCGCATCGCCTGTCAGGCTTAGAGTAAAAGTTTCCTAGGTTTTCTCCCGTGCGAAACTTAAGGTTTTCCATATGAAATCATCCTTGGCATATTCTCCATAAAATAGGGCGGCTACCACTTGTCAAAAGTTTTTTTAAGAGAATATTTGTTCAATATTAGAAAAATTAAAACTATTATAAGCTTGAATAACCCGAGTCTATAAATTTAAAAACTAAATATTAAAAAAAAAATGAAAAATATCGATTGCACAAAAACGTATTTTATATATAGAGAACTGATCCAGAAATTTTCTTTTTTTTGCGCCATGATCTCATATATACTACAATTAGGCAGTCTTGTTTGGTGGAAAGGAAAAAAAAAATCTTTCAGGTAGGTTTATGAATATATTAAGTCCTAATTTACATATCATATCAGAAAAATCACAAAAATACCTACTATATAGTCTGACATTAATATACATTGTCATAATTTCCACCGATTGAGGAATTACAAAGCCTTTTCTATTACCAGGCATCGTATTGGAAATATAGAAAACTAGTATGAATAAACCTAATATTATATGAAGTGAAACACCACGAAATGACGATTTTATATGCCCTTTAAAAAAAAAATAAATTTCTTATAATAATAAAGCTCAATACATTGATATTACACAGAATTATTGATTGTATATTAGAAGTAACAAATTTAAGAAAAGTAATTATGTAATTTATTATCAATCAAATACACTCATGAGTTTTCATTTTTTTTAAATCAAAAAGCTTACAAATATTATTTTTAATAAACTTTCCTGAGAAAAACATTTGGAATTGTTTTAAATACAACGCCGCTCTGCTACTCATTTTCACTTCGCTGTACAATAGCCGGAGATGAGCGAAAGTATCTGCCAAAAGAAGAGTAAATGTGGTATATCCTCCTCCAATTTAATGGGGATGGTTCATGAATAGCATTCTTGTAGAGCAATTTCTGGGAAGAGCGAACATGCAGAACGTTTGAATCCAAGCGTGCTTGGACACTCCTTTCGCGAGACCTTGCTCTCTTTACGGGGAGAGAATGCTGCAGCTTGTTTGTTTTTTCTTCTGTCTAAATGAAATCGAGGTGACATTGTCTTGTATTTTTATTTGTTTGTTTCGACTATGTCAATTTTGAATTTTGCATGTGAATTTTGGTGGAAATTGCCAAATTAAGATATCTTGGTTGGTAATCCAAGTGATACCGGATAAAAAAAAAATCACTGGTATAACACAGTAAATTCAGAGACCAGAACATTTTTTTTCCGTTGTGAAGGATATGGTATTGTTTTTATTGTGTAAATGAAATCGATGTGACATTGTCTTACATTTTTTGATTTGTTTCGACTATGTAAATTTTGAATCATTATGATGTGGGAGAAATTAAGAGAACTTGATTGGTAATTTAAATGATGCCGGATTAAAATATCACTGGTATAAGCACAGTAAATTCAGAGACCAGAAAATCTTTCCGTTGTGCTTTAAGATGTGAAGAATATGGTGTTGTCTTACTGTGTAAATGAAATTTTTCTGTCTAAAGGAAACCGAGGTGACACTGTCTTGTCTTTTTATTTGTTTGTTTCGACTATGTAAATTTTGAAACACTGTAATCTGGGGAAAATTAAGAGAGCTTGGTTTGTAATTCAAATGATGGCGGATTAAAAAATCACAGTTATAAGCACAGTAAATTCAGAAACCAGAAAAACTCTCGTTGAGCTTTAATATGTGAAGAATAGGGCACTGTTTTACTGTGTGAATGAAATTTTTTGTATATAAATGAATCGAATATCTATGAAATAGAAGTGACATTGTCTTGTATTTTTAGTTGCTTAAGAAAATTTTTTTGGCCTGGTGAAGACTTCCGAATTAAGGGAACTTGGTTGACAATCCAAATGATACCGAACCAAAAGGTTCTGGGAATAAGCACAATAAATCCATGGACCAGAAAATCTTCCCGTTGGGCTTTAAGATAGGAAGAATATGGCACTATTTTGCTATGTAAATGAAATTTTTTCTGTATAAATGAAATCGAAGAGACATTGTCTTGTATTTTTTTGCTCAACTATGGAAATTTTGGATAATAGTGGCCTGGTGGAAATTTCCAAATTAAGAAAAACTTGGTTGGCAATCCAAATAATGCCGGACCAAAAGATTCTGGGAATAAACACAATAAATCCAAGCACCAGAAAATCTCCTCGTTGGGCTTTAATACATGGGGAATAAGGTACTGTTTTACTGTGTAAAAATCTGTCA
This sequence comes from Caerostris extrusa, assembly GCA_021605095.1. NCBI lineage: Eukaryota > Metazoa > Arthropoda > Arachnida > Araneae > Araneidae > Caerostris > Caerostris extrusa. The sequence goes on from BPLR01013984.1 coordinate 273,909, forward strand.
CTGAATTTTTTTAAATGCGTCGACTATGGAAATTTTGGATCTCGGCAGCATGGTGTATATTCCAGAATTAAAGATTCTAAATAAATAGATAAATAGATTTTGAAAAGTTATTGTGTCGTGATATAATTGTTGCATATCTCATGTTGTCATAATCTAGATATAAGATAATGGAAATATTACAGTTACACCAATTTTTGATATTTAAATATGATCTCTGAACATGATCTTTTAGAGCTTGAATATACTCTGTACTAAGTTTCTCATAATGTGACGAAAATGAAAATGAAAATGATAGTCTTTTCAGTATGCATTTAAATGGCTAAATGAGAATTCAATGGCCGTTAATGGAACACAAATGGAACAACAGCTTCAAATGTGTGAAAAGAATTGAATAAATAAAATTTTAATACAAAATATAAAAATTTGAAATTAATTTTTACAACGATTTAAATTTAAAGACAAACTACATTGACAATCTTTTCCGCGAAGCTAAGCGTACTTATTTAAAAATGTCACTACTTATTTCAAATGTTACATCATTCAGATTTCTGTACAGATTGCTATATGACGAAACTGAATTTAATAATATTATGTAACTATTTATCAGTAAAAATACTCGACACTATTCAACGACCTTTTGACTTGACCGTGTAGGTAGGACCACTGGTTTTGCAACCAGATAAAACGCTAAATGGAAAAAGCGAGTTTCCCACAAATCATCTGCAATTAGCAGGGGGCCCTGTGTTACCCTCTTCTCATTTCAGGTTTGTGTGGGAAAGAAGATGATGTGAATGACCTCGGCTTCTTCAATTCAATATTTCGCACCAAATTGACGAGTCATAATTCAATTCGATCCATCAGCTTAACCTTTGGCGAAATTTCGAAAATGGTCAAATTTGGCAAATTAAAAATACATTTGACCATTATTCTCCAAACAATTTTGTCGCTAAGGATGTGGGTTAAACTGCATTTTAGAAGTGTGTTTTGTGGAAACGAAAGTTTGTGTGGGAACGAAGATGATGTGAATGGCCTCTACCTCTTCAATTCAACATTTAGTACCAAATTGGCGAGTCATAATTCATTCTATCAACCAATGATAATGCCTCTTAACCTTTGGCGAAATTTCGAAAATGGCCAAATTTGGCAAATTGAAGGGACAAGATTTGGCGCATTATTCCCAAAATATTTTTGTCGTTAAGTCCCCAAATATTTTTGTCGTATCCTCAACTATTTAATTGCATTTTAAATCAAATATTATTATTTCAGATAATATTAATAAAAGGCAAGAATATAGATGAAAATAAAATAAAGGTTTTTTTAAAACGTATTTCTAAATGAGGGCAATTTTTTTTAATAAACACCGTGAATTATTTGCTGAAGGGTAAAGTAATAAAATTTTATCATTATAACAGCTGCCTGATGGCCAATTGGCTAGCGCTCTGGCCAGTGGTACCACAGGCGTCATGTTCGAATTCTGGAAGGGGCATGGATGTTTTTTAGTGGTTCGAAATCCACGTTAAACTGTAGGTCCCAGTCTAATTAGCCTAAAGTGTGTACAAAATGACTGTAGAACGACAAACCAAACCATTTACGACAAGGGGAAAAAATTGATGACATTGAATGTTAAAAAATTACGATTAATTCTTCCAGTGACATTTAACAAAGAAAAGTTGGTATAAATGGTCTACAATATTTCACTGCTCATCACTACCACTATCAACTGTTCTATTCGTTTAATAGGAAAAATAAAGTGTGCAAAAAAATAGGTAAGAGCGACAAACCAAACCAAATATTATCATTAAAACATTTTCCAGTTGCATAAATAACAACAGTTCATTAAAATGTTACTAATTCGAAATGCATTTTTTAGGTACAATTCATTTTAACTAATTTCAAAATAAACACACTTTTATGAAAATATGTATTAGCTTTATATTTAAATGAAAATAAACTTAAAGAAAATATTAAATTTATGATGTTTTGCGATATGGATGTGAATATTTTAAACTGAATGAATTCAACAAAGTGAAACAAATAAAACGTTGATAACGAATAGAATGTTGTAAACTTGGTTTTTACATTGAAAAACTAGTTAATTAATATAGAGTTTAATAGTTTTTAAAAGTATATTATAAATCCTCTAACTGCATTTTTGTGGGATTGTTTTAATTTTATAGTTTATTTGATTCTAAACTTTATTAAAGTTATAAAAATTTCAATAAAATATAAAAAAATATTATTAATGTTTAACATTAACAATATATTCCTGCAAAAATAAATTTTTATAAGTGCAATAACCTCTCATTACGCTGAACTTTATTGTAAAGCGCATTTGAACGCATTTTTAAAAATAAAATTTGCCCTAAAGGATTTTGTGGTTGTTGCTTTTAGTGTTAACGTATGTAGATATTGATGTTCAACAAGTAAGATTAATTTTCTATTTGCCACTAATAATTTATAATTAAAACCGCATTTCTCACTTATCTGCATTTCATAGTTCCGCATTATTAATAATAAAAAATTTGTTAGCATTTTAACCTAAATGAAATCCTCGCTTAAATGATATTCTTTCTTTTTCTCTAGACGTAGGTAATATAGCGATCATTTACAGTATTTCTATTTTTCTCACAATATTATAGGATTTGATTTGTCGCTCTATGGTAATTTTTGTAATCTTTAGGCTAATTAGACCAGACCCACAGTTAACGTGCATTCCTAACCACTCACAAACATCCATGCCACCGCCAGCATTCGAAGCCGAATTCTGTGGTACAAAGACCAGTTCACTAGCCAATTAGCTACTAGGCCTCTGAACTTTCTATATTGCTCGAAGTTAGCTGCGTCTGCTCTGCGTACACCACTTTGATCACTCAAAAATATTTTTAGAGGGATCAGATTGCCTTTAAAAATGCCCAATATATTTTCCTCTTTCACGATAGGGGGTCATCTTGAAGTCAGTACCCCTAGTATGTTAAACAGGATGAATAAGGAATGAATAACGAACAGGATGAATATTTTTAACACTTAAAGATTTTTATAATTTATGTAATATATTTAAATATTGTATATTTTCATCAATTATGAAGCAAATATTATAAATTAGATTTTAAATAAAAAATATGTCCCAAAATTTTAAGTATTTATGAAAATTTTAACAATTACAAGATTTTACAATTTAAATTATGTATTCCATAAATTAAAATAAAAGATTCCAGTTTTTAATTGTGATTTATAAGCCTTTGAACTCAAGATTTTAACAGGACGAAAATTTAGATAGAGAGCTGCATATATAAATAGTGTGCAGACAAGTATTAGAGCTGTAGAACTAAATTCTACCACACTAATACTATTACAAAAATAATTTCAATATAAAGGCTTCCAAGCACACAATTCGTAAATAGTCTTGTTTCAGATAATAAAAACTTGAAGAATTTGCCAAACTCCATTCGAAAGTGTATAAACAGGCCCATAAAAGGATTGGATATGTAGTCACATGCCTTACGGGATAATTTGAAATACCTTTATTCATTGACAAGACAAAATAAAATCTAGACTTTTGATGACTAGAATCATTAATGGCATAATTTCAAGAAGAAAAAAAAGGGCCTGCTTCAACACGCAATAAAGAGATAAAACTATTGCTGTTTTGTAAATCATTTGAATTCAAATTGTCGTCAAACGTCTTTGCTTTTCTTCACTCAAAACTAATGTTCTAAAAGATAAAGGTCCAAAAAATACCCAGATTAAATGTGAGAGAATTTACTTCCTTTTGGTTAGCTTTTCAGAGGATATAAGAGGGAAATTTTGAAATAGCACTTTCATCCAAAATTGATTTTATTAACATGATACCAGATTATGTTTTTTTTTAAATTATGGGCTATATCAGCCAGCTTTATACATAAAATTAAATCCGATGGAGATCTTTTTAAATTCCTCAAAATTTATTCCCTTTAGTGGATAAAAATATGATCCCTTTTGGATTATCATTTTCCATTGAAAATAATAAATCTTTTAGAGATGGATAGCAATAAAAGAAATCTTGCTCAATTCTGTATTATATAATAAATAAAACATTTATTTTATAAATAAAGTATTTTATATTAATTTTTTTTAACAATTAAGATATAGATTGATAAAAAAATTTTTTTTCACTTCTTCTTTTGGAAGTTTTCTATAAACATTGATTACAAAAAAAAAAATAATGAAAAACTTGATTCAGCAATTTTGTCTCGTTTTCAAAAACAAATGAAAAAAGCATACCTTACTAAAAATGCATACCCTTTTTTATCTGATTCTAGAAAGTAAAAGTTGACTAATTTCGAATATATTTTATGTATATTTGAAATATTTTTTTAATAAATATATATGACGTATAGTTATATATATTTGAAATTATAATGAATGGCCTTGCTGGGGAAAAAAACATTGGATTTCAGAATTAGAGGAGCATAATTCGAAAATCAATAAGCAAGCATGAACTGAAGACTCAATGAACTAAAGAGGCCTGTACAATAAGTCTGTGGGCCAGAAAAGTTTTCCACTGGGCACAAGCAGCATAGCGCACGTCTGCAGATGTCATCTGGGTTATCTTTCAAAATTATGTGCACCCAAGATGGAGGCAATATAGCAAGCATAACGTGGTGTATCATGGGTGTCACTGAATCTAATATACCTCTACTTTTTCTGGTGAATGACCTTATGTCAAAAGAGTTTGACATTTGAAAACAATACTAAATTATTTGTATAAATAATATATTTTATTCAAATTCCCATAGCTACCGATTAATTTGAACAAATTTTCTAAAAGAAAAACAAACATAAAAAAGGTTTTTGTATTAATGATTGGCCAATTAAAATGTCCAGAGTGAAAAAAATTCGAATTTTCTTTTATTCCGGACACGCAAATGGCAATCTCTTTTAATCGTCTTGTGGTCACATGAACAAGACGATTCCGCCAGAAGACGTTAAATGTTATGACTACTCGATGAAAACAGAAAACAAAATAAAAAATACCAGACATATCATGCAGTGGAAACATCGATATAAAAGTTTGATTTATGATCCAGTAAATTTCGAATCCCATCATCCGGGACTCCCTCGCAACAGTGTCTTCGGTGCAAGGGACTTTGCATAACCGGTTGTGGAGCGAAAAAAAATGTCTCTTCCACTGTGAAAGCCATGAAAATTCGACTTGACTGGTAGGCAGGGTCAGTGCTCATAAACCATCTCAAAAAGTTGTGGAACGTTTTTTCTGGCAGTTCGAATCTTCTTCCTACTGGTGATTGTTATTCGAAACACGCGCCATCTCGTTCCTCAAGGTGTTTCGCGAATTCCAGTCACGTGGTTATCAGCACTTTGAACGTTATGATTGAGTGGTTCGGCCATTTTCAAGTTCGAGGTTGAATTGCATCCTCTCCTTTCTCACTTTCTGTTTCGGATTTCCTTGCGATGGAAAATTAATATTCATCGATTCTGAATCTAGATGTAATCTTTCTATCGGCGCACGTGCATTTTATCTGTCTATCATGCATCGCACGTTTCCGCTACACAGACCCAACCTACCATTCCTATCTACTGGCCTACACAGTTAACACAGTTATCGATGAATTTGCTAATTTGCATCCATGTTGATACTTTTATACTATTTAAATCTCCTCGTGATAGTGCAAAGCAACTTCTTTTTTTTATTTTTCTGAAATAAATCAGCATTATTTATCATGTCTATCAACCATTATTTATCAATTATAAATTTCATCAATTCAATTTCTATCGTCATACTTATGAAACATCATTTATCAATTTACTGTGGATAACACGCTTTTATTAATTCTTTTATTAAAAATATTTGGAATATTAGGAAATATAAAAATTATTTAGCTTAATAGCGTCCTAGTCAAATTTTAAATATTCTTAGATGTTCGTATCGTAGTTGAAAAAAAATAAAAATCATTACAAAATTATTTAAGCTACTAACGTAGAAAGTTCTAGCATAACAAAGAATTTTTTATCACATTTTAGGATCACAGCTAATTTCATAATGCAATTGCATACTTTATTATGCACAAAATTTTTTTTTTTTTTTTTAATTATTCTTATAAAATCAAAATGTAAACATACTGTAACAATACTGTACCCAAAAGTAAGATAAATTTTCATTTAAAATTCCGGGGCCTCATGGAATTTTGATTTTGTTTCTTTTTTAGGTTGCTGGTACTGTCCCTGACATCTGTGTAAAATTTGATGTTAAAATATTTATTCATTAGTGTTTGAGTTACGCTTGGCTTTGTGAGACATTAAAACAGATTACGGCGATTTTGAAATGTCTGAATTAATTGAGCAAAGAACTTGCTTTACATTTTGTTTGCGGAAACAGATAGAACATTGCAGAAGGCATTCGGTGAGCATTCCTATATCGGAAAAGAAATGTTTAAAAGTGGTATAAACAGTTCGAAGAAGGCAGATAACGCGTTGAAGGCGAAGAGCCCTCTGGTAGAACCACCAACCTCAACCGACGAAGCTCACGATCAAAAAATTAAAAGATTTAGCGTAGTAAACCGTCGATTTACAATTAGAGACTTTGCTGATGATATTGGAATTTCAAAAGGATCGGTCAATTCCTTTTGAGCCTCAAACGCGTCAAATCTCGATTGGTACCGAAAACACTGAATGCGCCAGCTCACACTGCATTGATTCTTCGTGACTCTTTCACCAAAAATGAAACACATATCGTTTCACAACCACCGTATTCACATCGTGGGACTTCTGACTATTCCTTAAATTCAAAAGACCACTCCGGGGACATCGTTTTGATTCAATTGAAGAGATTCAACGTGAATCGGCGAGCGCTTTTGAAGGCCATCCGGGCCGATGACTTTAGCAAACATTGAGGTTGAAAAAAAATTGGCATAAGTGCATTGTGTCCGGGGGATTACTTTGAAGTCGATGAAAGAAATTTGAAGAATAAATAAAGAGTTTTTTGAAAAAAAATAATAATTGGTCTTCCTTCTTGGGCACAGTAGTATCTTAGTCTAATTTTAAATATTCTTAGATGAAAAATTAAAAATCATTGCAAAAATTATTTAAACTATTAACATAGAAAGTTCTAGTATAACAAAGGATTTTTTTCACATTCTAAAATCACAATCAATCTCATAACGCAATTGTACTCTGACTATACATAAAAAAAATTTTGATTATTTTTTTATAGTAGCAAGATAAAAGCAAATGTATGCATAGTTCTAGAATATATGGAAGATTCAGTGTCAAATAATTTAAGAATCAATTTAAGTCCTAATTCAGTGTGTCAGTCAATTTTAATAAACAATTCTTTATTACTTATTTAATCAATAAGTAATAAAGAATCAATTTAATAAAAAAAAAATTCTGTTTTTTTGAATTTGCGTCAAATTAAAAGTATTCTATAAATTTTTATTTTTTCTAAAGGTATTCTAAATTCTATATTTAATCTCCTTCATCACTTGAATATACATTATATTTATAATTTACTTTATAAAAATTTATTTCTATCTAAAATCAAAAATGTGAAGATATTTGGAAAATATTTTTTAATAGTTAGAATAAGATGAGATTAAAAGTAATTAAGTGTTAAAAAACTTTATTAATTTATGATAATGCAAAACATTTGGTTATCACACATTACTACATACT